>PVKA01002429.1:5616-125449 GCA_004027165.1 Ctenomys sociabilis | reverse complement strand
AAAACTTTCTACTGGAGGAATACATTAAGGCAATTTCACCTGCATTTATAATATCAGGCGAAATGTTGCAGCATTCCGAGTTTAGTTCTATAAAGCATTCATAGCATAATGTTATGATTTTTTTTTTTTTTTAGTATTTTAGGGAAAGGTCTACAGGGTGTTCAGAGTCTCACTACCAGATTGGACTGGTAGTGATCCACCTGCTTACAGCCTCCCAAGAGCTGGAGTCACAGGCATGTGCCACCACACCCAGTCTCAATTGCCCTCTCAGCGAGCCCCTGGGACAGAAGCTCCCGGCCCCTGTGCTAATCTACTGAGCTACTTGGCTGGCCTTATGAATGTTTGACTATCATTTAAACTTTATGAAGTCATTATGCTACACAGCGTGTCATGCAGCAGCTGGTAGCAACCTGTAGCTACTGCAAGTTACAATCCAGCTAAAACTTCAGCCTCTCAGTCACGCTAATGATTCCGCTTCAAGTGCTCGGCCACCAGTGTGTGTACAGGGTATTGTGCTGAATATCACAGTTATACATATTTACTCTTTCTTCTGTGCAGTGCTGGGGTATAGTTCCCTTTTATTTTTTTAAAAAGAATAATGAGCAAAATAGCACGGACCCCCACACACCCCAAGCATTAAGGCTTCCATGGGACAGCGGCCTTTGGAGGAGCTGCTGGTAAAGGGCTGCTGGAACATCTTCCCTGAACAGTGTGTACAGAGCATGAGGTAGAAGCTGTACCCGAGTCCTGCAGAAGGGGCGCGTCAAGGGTCATTTCTTTTCTGTTAGGAAATACGGAATCTGCACCCAGGCAAGCTCAGTGCCTCGCTGCTCGCTAGCTGGTGAAAGGCGGGACCTTTTTTATTGATTCTAAGTTGGTCCAGGTGTTATTTTGTGTGTCAGGACTGAAGCCTGCAGAAATTCACAGCTGAACACACACAGCATTCTATTTCCTAACGTGGTTGTTTCTTGTCATTTATTTTCTAGGAAAAATTGGTCACTGTCAGACTCTGAGATGGAGTCAATTTTGGTCTTTCTCCCATAAAGCAGGTTAAAACTGTACTGTAAAGACACAAGTTATTTCTTTAAAACAAGTACACTGCAATATGGAGCATTCTGTGATAAGAGACCAGTAAAAAGAAGAATGTTTAATAGTCATATGTATTTTCCACAGACACATTTTAGAGAATTCACATGCATACATTTATGGTCAGGTAGTGCAGCAGTGGAAGAGATCTTATTTCAAGGAAAAAATTTGGGGTTGATTAAAAACTAGGTTACCATTATGAAGACACTTCAGTATAACTATTTCAACCTTCACAGCAAGGTATTTATGAAACCACAAGAGAGGAACAAGTAGTTTCTTAGACTACTCTTCTTCCCCATGGGATCGCAAGTCTCACGTGGGGAGGCAATGGTAGGGTGGTGCTGTGTTTGGGAAATGCTGCCTTGGACTGTTTCTTTGTCTAGATAAAGAAGATCTGCGGGTAGGTGGTGCTAAGAAGCTGTACGAAGAGTTCCAGAGGGTGAAGGAGCCGCCACACCCGGGTCCTAGCGTGGATCTAGACACAGCTCACGTCTTCTGTCAGTGGCAGTGCTGTCTCCAGATGGGGCTGTATCTCAATCAGCTGCTGTCCACTCCTCTGCCAGAGCCAGACCTAACTCGGTAAGCACCATGGGAAACTTTAGTTCAGGTGAGAACACAAAGCAAAGTCTTACTCATATTTAAACAAAGACGTTACTTTAAAACAACTATGAAATTATCTTGGATCACTGTTACATCTGAAGAGCTGGAAACAGGAAAAATATTATTTCTGTACTCCGGAGGAATATTTCCACGATAAATTCCAGCTTTAGAAAAAGGAAAGGGCAAAGTTGTCGCTAGGCTCTAAATCATTTCTTCACTTAAGTTTTTTTTTTTTTTTGAGATATTACTTTGTGGCGGCCTTTTCTGATCACCCTACTGAAATACTGCTCTTTAAAGTACCTTAGTTTTGTCACTCTGTTGTATTTCTATTACATTTCTTACTACATAGCATATTGCTCACTTGAGTATTCACCAGATGCCTACTCTGCATTAAAATGCACAATAACAAAATGCTCTCATGGAACTTTTATTCTAGTGAAACGACTATTTGACTTTACGTAGCATTTTTATCTTGTCACATAAATATGAAGAAGTCAAACCTCTATACCAGGGAATACTATGCCTGGCCCTGGAGTTTAAGTTGGGTAAGAGAGAAATGAGAGCAGCATGGGCCCATGGCCACGGGATCTCCATCCGGGAGATGCCAGAGGGACAGAAGATGGTACGGTGCTGGTTACAGCATGCAGTGTTTCAGATCTCCGAATGTGAGGGCAGGCTTGACTGTTACTGCTCCCTAGCCCTAGAGTACTTAGGATGAATGGCAGTATAGGAAGGCAGCATGTAGTGTCACGGAGTGACTGTTTCAAGGAACAAAGCTTCTAATACGCCTCTGGCCCTGGTGTCTGAACACCACGCCTCTGCCAAACAAGAGGGTACAGATAATTGGCCTTTCACCTAGGAATTCTTTATTCCTTTCCTTTAATAATTTAGCTTACACTTGATTCGGTCCTCCACAGCCGCTACAGCTCCTTTCCCCAACAGCACAGGAAAAGCAAGTGTGGCCTGTTAGTAGTGCTTCAGCGGGAGGGGCTCTTGCCTCAGAGAAGTCAGACTTTGTACTCACTGATTTACCCTGATGGAAGGGTGTGTTGGCGTCGATTGCTAAGGCATGAGATGATCAGGACTGCCATAAGTCGTCTGTGTTAAATCTAGGTATTCTAGTTAATCTCACCTTCTGTTCGTTTTTAGCGTTAAGTGAATGCCTTGCTAATGCCTATAGAGGTTTCTAGCACGTATACCATCTGCCTGTTTGGTTTATCAGGGTCATCTTAAATTTGTTTTCTTTGAAGAATTAGAGAGGCCTTCTCAACTTGATGCCAGTTGTAAAACCAGTACACATCATCATTTGATAATTTAATCATCAGGCAAAAAGTAACTGTACTAATTCCTCAGATCCTTCCAGGAAGAACAGATTACTAGAATGATTTTATAGGAATAACTCTCGGTGTTCAGATAAACTGACTGAAGCCACGTTAACCAGCCATTTTCCTGCTGCACTGAACTGATGCCTTAAGTCACACTTTTCTCCCCCCGAATAGACTGTACAATGGAAGCCTGGTGCATGGATTATGCCAACGACTGCTAGCGTCCACTTCTGTAGAAGATCTCCTGGGTGTATGTCCTGAGGCCAAGCAACTTTACGAATGGATGTTTAATGCCACAAGGTCATATGCCCCAGCTGAATTATTCCTACCAAAGGGTAAATCAAATACAAAAAAAAGAAGGCACAAGAAAAAGGGTACCCATTGGTCAAAGGGTTCCCACGGTGGGGGAACCGCTGCAGACACTGGGTGCCGGTTTGAGGGGGGCAATCGCTTTGGCCTGCTAATGGTGGAAAATCTGGAAGAACACACTGACAAGCTTGAGTAAGCTGGTCTCCATCAAACTAGATGAGTAATTCTGAAGTTATTAAATTCTTAAATTTTTTAAATTGTCCTTATTTCTTTTGTAATTTGGATACCAGAGTATTTTGTATACTTCTAATAAACAATGTATGGTTTAAGAAACTTCTGGGTACATGAAAGCATATTTGTACTTCTTTTGATCCATTTTAGTAAATTGGTTTATAAACATTAAATTTCAATGACTCAGCTGTGTTTGCAAAAACAGTTGATGTCCACTTCAGTTATTTTCCACAAACAGAACTGATACTAATTTCAAAAATTAATTTTCAGTAATTTATTATTTTAGTATGAAAACTGGGCTCTCAAAGAAGCCAGGGTATCAAACAGGAAAAACGGTAAATGAGGCCACACAAAGTTGCTAAGCCTGTATGTATACCCCAAGTTTTATGGCAGGAATTTTATGGTGACTCAGCAACACCAAAGCATTCTGGGCTGCTAGATCAAGAGGAGGAAACAACGAGAAGAGATGGGCATACCACAAATAAGTAGCCATGGGTTCAAGGTACTTTTTCTACTACAGGTCTTGAAAAATACTGGCTCACCTAACATTTAAGAGGTGGAAATATAACCCACAACCTCATACATACTAGGCAAGTGGTCTCCTGCTGAGGTACAGTAGCTTCCTGAATCTATTCTCCATTTTTGAAAAAAAAATAATGAAAAATACCAGACACACATATTAGATGGTTGTGGAAAATGTACATCTTACCAAAGTGAAAAACTTTGCAAAGCACTATCTGGAAAATGCTAGAGGGTGCTAAAATTACAGATGCCAGCAGTTGCACAAGTGCTGGCCAATTCTAAATAAAGAACATAAAAACAAGCAAGTGGAGTGAATACACCTGGACAAGATCTGAGAGGTGTATTCCAACTTTGATGTGCTCACACAGCCGTGTCCTTCCTTCTTTACTCTCCCAGTGGTATATTTCACCAGTTTAATCCAAAGGTGCGTGAAGTGGCCATCTTGAACAGGCCTAATCCTGCTATCTGATAAGCAATTCTGTACGCTTCTGGAAATACTCTGTTCTTAGAGGAGTAAACCAGCATCACTCAGTGTCACCTACATAGCTGGCAAGTGGTGACTGGCTCTAGGCATTCTGTGATAGGATCTTGCTATATACTGCAGTTTAAACTTGAACTCTTGGTAATCCTCCTACCTCAGCCTCCCTTGTGCTGGGATTCCAGGTGTGTGCCACCATACCAAACTCAAATACTTTATTTATTTGATTGTATTTTAGGGAAAGTTCTACAGAGTGTTCAGGGTATCACTAGATCGGACTCCTAGTGATTCTCCTGTTTACAGCCTCCCAAGTGCTGGGATTAGAGGCGTGTGTCACCACATCCACTCGTAGTCTTAATTGTGTCCCGGGGGTGGGGCTGGCACAGCAGGCCTGGAGGATCAAACCCCCAGCCTCTGTGCCTGCTTGCCGGCACTTTAATCTACTGAGCTGTTTGGCCGGTCCTTCAAATACTTGAAATCAGATTTTTTTAAAATTATTTTGGTGACAATACACAAGGCTCCTTAAAGATTGTGTTTATGATTTCAATCAACCTATCAAATTAAAAAAAATGAGAATGATTACATAATTTTATTAAATTTTATCATGTAAAGCAGTTTTTTAAAAAAGATGATTATTCCCAAAGGATCAAGAAAAAAGTCCGGTACATCCACTTTTCCTAAGTGCATTCTGCCTGTTCAGTATTTCTTCTAACAAGAACTGTACTATGTTTAGCAAAATCCTCTTGCTTGATTCCTGGTGTTTGGAGCTAACCTAGAGCTTCTACCAATATGTACACCCTACTTCCTGGCTTATCATAAACACTGCTGCTTAACACCACCAACCTTGCATGAAAAACCATTCCCATCTGGCAAAGAAATGATCGGACAGGCAGGGGCCCAATTTAAGAGCGTATGGGCAACTGAGTTTAACCAAAAGTAAAAGAATTAAATGAATCATCCTTTTCCTTCATTAAAAGTGTTTTTTAGAAGTCACATTTCCTTCTGTAATCATCCCAATCAGGGCTATTTGCTTGAAATCCAGCCTGCAGTCATGGACTGCAGTCTCACAGTACTGTCCATTCACCTACTCTACTGGAATTCAGGAAAAGTTAGCTGCCAGAGAGGTCAGACACTCCACACCAAGAGGGTTCATCAGAAAGTAGGGGAGGTGTAGTACCTGGCTGGCCACCAAGGCTTTTTTTTACTCCTTGGAAGACAACACAATAGCAATACTTTATGAAGTGGTCAATTGGGTGAAAACTGAGCACTACAAGATGGAAACAACAGCTGCAAAAGGAAAGAGGTGAAGTTACAAAAGTAGCCCTAGAGCTGGCCATAAAGGACGGGTGAGAGCGCAACCCCAGCCCTCCCCGACGCAGGGCTGCTGAGCTGGAGGCCAGCCTGTGCTGTGTAGAGACCCGTACCTCAAAACAACAAAGGTAGGACTAAATTCTCCTCAGCTATAATGTGCAAAGGGAACACAGTGCTGTATGTTCCATATTCCATTTTAAAACTCTGCTCTGTCCTATGTTTTTAATCAAGTCTTTGATTCTTGCAATAAAATCCTATTGAGGCTTTGAAAATAGTAACTCAATTAGGAATTCAAGTATGTAACAGATGAAACTTTAGGCAGCTGAGAAAATTTTAGGGTTAAAATTGCCAAAGAAAAAGTTTACTATACTGTACCTTTAGTTATTAGTAATAAAATTATACCTGAAGCCTCTAATGTACAAGCTTGTTTTCAAACCTGGACTTTGAAAGTTTATTCATGTGTAAATATAATCACTGTAATTCTGGAAAAATTGAAATTTGCTTTAGTATTTCAATCAGAACCTCTAATTTGAATTAAGTATAATGTTAGAAGATAAAGACCTTTATCATGGGGCTGAGGAGATAGCTCAGTAAAATAAGCACTTGCCTGGCAAGGGCAAGGCCCTGAGTTCAATCCCCAGTACCACAAAAAAAAGAAAAATTTTATCATCAGAAAGAACTCAGAAATACTATTTTTTCCTCCTTTGTGAATCAAAGCAAATGAAATAATTACTAGGTCTCAGTTATCCTACCCATAAATTGAGAATTCTAGAAGTTGATTATAGTGTTATCTAATATAAAATAACCTGTTACTTTTCAGTGCTGTGCACTTTACTAAACATGTGATAAAACATGCCTAGCTCTAAAATATGCCCAGAATGACCACTGTTGTTACAGCCATGCATGAAAACCAAGAACAAAGCCAGGAACCTGGGAGAAGCAGGGAGTGCTGAGCAGCAGAAAGTGCAAGACGAGCAACGCCAGGGCTTTCAACGCTGAGAGTAAAATTTCCAAATGCAAAGGACAGCAAGACTATGCGTGGCAGCTAAGAGAAGGACAAGAGTATGAGACAGTATCACAGCGAGGTAAGCAGAGCTGTCACACTGAAGCCACGACAGGAAGAACAGAACAGCCAAGAGAATGCGAACGGTGGCACTCAAAGTGAGGCAATGGGAAAAAACACAGGCAATCATCCTGATGTGAGTAACGTTCCTCCAACTTTTTTTCCTGTTGTCAAGGAATTCTCCATAGTGAATTTTAAATTCAATCTGAAAGCGCCTTGGATACATCTCAAAATAAGAGTAAATACTGCTCCTTCTTCTTGGGAATTTCCTCTTCCAGCGACCACGGTTACTACTCCTCACTCTGAGGCAGCCAAATGATTTGCTCCCATAGTGCATTGAGTTGTCCGTGGAGGTTTCCCTGACCACATGCTGTCTGGCTGCTGGCCCATCATGAACCTAGATACCATCTGCGAGGCTGTCACCATCAAATCAGGACAAAGAACGGCACCTGCCTGGTAGTCCTATACTTTCAATGAAATGAATGTGGGGTGCTTTATACTTAAGTCAATGTTCTTGATGAGTTTCAATTGTGACATGTAAAAGTGCTTCTTGTACAATTTAGAATTATTATTTCTTTTGGAGCAATGAATTAAAAACATGCCTTCCGACTCATAGCAAGAGGTTTTTGAGCCATAGAAGATATATTGCTTTTGATTTCTTTCCAGACATCTGAACGGTGTTAAAATTCAAATTCATCAACTGCAAACATTCTGAGGTAAGCAGGGGGGAAAGAAATGAGAGACTCAAAGGCATGCCCAACCCAGCCACACACATGAGCTGAAGTGGGAGAGAGGAACCAGACAATAGTTTTTCAGAACATGTTTGAATACACATGCAATCTCCCCAGTTTTTACTCGTGTTGACAATATCTTACATATTGGGTTAGTCTTCTTCCTCTTGATATATATGTACACACACACACATACACACACACACACACACACACACACTTGTTAAGAAATAACTTTCCTATCACCTCCTTGGAGGTATGTGGCGATTTAAGTGTGCGATATAAATTGCTGCCATTAGGATTAAGGAACATCTAGCAATGTTTCCTGAGGAAAAGTTTCTGATTATAAACTATAACCTAAATACACTTACCCACTCAGAATTAGTTGAAGATTAAAAAGTCCTAATTTTTGGTTTATAGTAATTTATAGGGCTGAATCACTTGACTATGAAAAAACTGTGCCATCGCATAAGCTCACATATGAGATTAGAGAATCTCTGCAGGGGGTTTGAGCATATTAGTGCTTTTCCAAGAATTAAAGCTCTGGTACTTGCATCTAGACAAATGAAGGCACTGCTCTTCTACTTTTCTGTCTGGTTCATGTGGTACACATAAGGGAATAAAGTGGGATACTGACAAAGTCAGTTTTGTGCTATCTCAACCTTTTGCTATCACTGATACAGAATAATTATGATAGAAGAAGGTAATGAAATTGTGGATTAAGCTATGTTACATAAACTTTATCTAAAACATGTGGAAACTTTTTTAGTTAAAAATACTAATACTTCTTTAAAATTAGACATTGGAGATACACCAATGAGGTTATAAATTGCTGCCAATTTTGCTATAATACATAATTATGTTGCATACATAATATAGGTATTATAGATAAGTACCTCTTTTTTGATTCCTAGTCTACTGTCATTCATTTGTGTAGGACAAGACATGGAGAAATGAACTGAGGATTTTGATATAAATATGTTGAGTTAAAAATACCATTTAGGCACTTAAGTGGAAACCCTGTTAGGTAGTTTTTTTTTTTTTTTTAATTTAGGGAAGGGTCACAGGGTGTTCAAGGTCTCACTACTACACTGGACTCTTAAGTGATCCACCTGTTTACAGCCTCCCAAGAGCTGGGATTACAGGTGCATGCCACCACACCCAGTCTCAATTGTCATAGCACTGCGCCCTGGGCTCTCAGCTATTTGGCTGGCCCTAGGTAGTTCAACAATGTGTGAAGCATAGGAAAATACTCTGAAAGCAATGTGTGAAGCATAGGAAAACATCTCAGTACTCTGAGTACTGAGATTAGGAAAGTTTTCCTCTTCTACTCCTTTATTTACAATTCCTTCAATAAGTGTATTTTACTATTTTCATCAAAGAAATATATATATAGTACAGGGTCTTACTACACAGTCAAACTCATAGTGATTCTCCTGTTTTCAGCCTCCCGAATGCTGAGATTACAGGTGGGTGCCACCACGCCCAGTCTCAATCTCTACTGCAGCACAACCCGGGGAAGGGGCCAGCACGGCACATAGGAGATCAAACTGAGATCCCTAAAGAAATATATATTGATAGCTGAACTCTTTGGAAAGGACAGCATCAACAGACTATTCTTCCAGCATTTCTTTTACCTTAAGAAAGGTAGAAATCAAAGGTATGATGACTCTGCTAACAGTGACCTCACCAAACCCTTGTTTCTAATTATAAAGAACTGTAGGGGTGCCTGGGAGATGGCTTAGTGGATAAGTGCTTCCCTAGCAAGCACAAGGGCCTGAGTTCAACCCCTGGTGCTGCCAAAAAAAACTAAAAAATAAAGAACTGTAGGCTCTAAATACTCTGACTTTTACAAGCTGTTGTAAAAGAACAAGCTACAGAAATTCACCCTGTTATTACCAGAAACCATTTGTAAATCTGGAAGTCATGTAACACCATGTATGGGCTATAACAAGAGTTCACCAAGAGACACTGTCATAAGTTTACCTTAGAAATAGGATACTATGTAAATACAAACTGGTTTAAGATATTCTGTGAAAATGAATTAAAGAATATCTTTTTCCCCTAAGACTGGGTTTTTAGGATATGTTAGCTTCTTTTATTATTAAATATTGTCTTTTCTAAGCAGTATACTTTAGCCAATCTCTGAGAAACCTCCAATTCTTGTATACATGCAAGGTAGGAGGAAGCAGAGAGACCAGACAGTAGCAGATGGAGGAAAGCTTGGGTGAGCAACAGGAAGGATGCAAGGACATGAAGCAAAACGCAGTGACAGAGAGGAGACAGAGACACAGCTGAGTCAGAAGAGCACATCAGAACACTGGACCCACCAAGAACAAGCTCTAGCCCTGGTAATGACAGCAGTGCTCGGCGCGTCCTCCCTGTTAGTATTGTGGACAGAGACACTCCATGCAGGATCCCTGAACCAGTGGACCCTGGTAGCAGATCCCATCTGCTACCAAGTGTATCTGTCCCGAGGGGACCTTCCTGTTGGTGGTGAGAGGGTGGGAGAAATTGTCACTTCCTTTCCAGTGCAGTGAATGCAGTGTGCGGATCCATTTTCATTTTCTTAGACATCAAAATGAGTAGGCAAGTTTTTCTATACAGGCCTAGCTAGCAAGTAGGCTTTGGGGCCAGACGGTCCCCATGTCACTACACATTGTACTGTCGTGCGATGACAGTCACAGTAAGCAGCAGGGATATCAATGTGTGGGTAGTGCCGATAAGCCCATTTACAAAATAGGCAGATCTAGGGCCGGCGGTATGGCTCAGTGGACTAAGCGCTTGCGTAGGAAGTGCAGGGACCAGGGTTCGACTCCTGGTTCCACATGCCGCACCGGCCCCGCCTTCGGGTGAGCTGAGCCAGCGATGCAATCCAGGTGTGGTGGCGTGCGCCTGTAATCCCAGCACGTGGCAGGCAAAAAGCAGGAAGATCACTATGAATCCTGCACCAAAAAACAAACACACAAACAAACAAAAATAATAGGCAGATCTGTCCTACGTGGTGTCATTTGTCAACACCCAAACTAAACACTTCTATATGGGTGCATTAAGTAGGTCTGAAATAAAACTATTTATCGAACTTTTAATACTAATTCTTGGCTACCCAGAACTGCTCCAGGTAAAAAGACACTTGTACAATCTGACTGATCCCAGTATGCAACCACACAGATGAACACAGAGCACGAAGAGACACTAACTAGCATTCTAAAACTGCGCTAACAGTACTTATGCGTGACGTCTGTCAGTCTTTCCTACTAGGCACACATTCTGGATACGGTCACCTGTTTATTTAGTGCTTGCTATACGTTGCTCCCAGGGTAATTACACTGCTTGTTTTTGTGAGACAGGGTCTCACTATATACAAGCCGGGCCGTCTTCAACTCATGAGGCAGCACAGACCGGCCACAACTTCAAAGGGGCCTTCCTGCCTCAGCCTCTTCCCTGAAGGCAGGCGCTGCAGGGATGTGCCGCCACACCTGTCCTAAGACAATGTCTGGCCGACGAGGCCCACAGTTTGTTTCATGTTATGTCTGCAAGACCATGACCTGATAGAAAAGAGCAAATGGTAAAGACATAGTATTTTCTTCATGACCATAAGATGGCACCAAATTGCCACTTCTCAAGTAAAATGCATTTCAATGCAGTTATCACATCTTTAATGTGACTGAATAGATTGGCATTTTTTCAAAACTGTATTAAATAGCACATTTTTAATTCAAAAGCTAACAACAAAAGAACCTAAAAACGGACCCTTATTTACCCCATTTCTGGCACTGAATGCTTGCAATACTCAGAGATGCAGTTTCTACTCACTGGGTTACTTACAACAATGCAATTACTGCCATAGAAATAATTCTGAGGGGACAGCCTTGGGCTCCTCTGCCAAGGAGCCATCACAGAAACACGGGCCCAAAAGGGTCAATGTCCACTCGATGTGAACTGAGCAAAGCGGGTGAAGAGCAGGAAGGTGCTGTGTCCAAATATAGGCCATGGATATCACCTCACATCCACTCACTGTGCACACAACTCACAGGCCCGCACCAGAAAGTTTCTAGGAATCAAGACTACTGACTCAGTTGTTTCATTTTTCTCCCAAACCTCAACATTTAAATTTATCTTATCCAAATAGAGAAAATTATGTTAAATTTCTGTCTAGACTGATCAACTAAATGTTTTCTAAGAAACAATACACTGTAATTTTTATGTTCGGACTGTTCGCCGTGTTTGCTCTTAGCAGTATTTGTAAGGCACTGTACTACTATTCTTATTCAACTACCACTACTACTACTACGCGCCCACACGCCCACATTCTTACCCATTTTGAGCAATCAGCGAAGGCCATCTTATTTGACACTTAGCTGAGCTTTGAAATACAGGTAAAAATTGAAGCAAAAGGAAAAAACTTTAAGCTTAATAAATGCTCTTCCAAAAAGACCTAGCAGTGGATTGTCCTGACACATTTAAATGGAATATGAGGCTGGAAGACTCCGAAGAATTAGGAATAAAATGGAAAACAACACAAGCCACTGTTTTCTATTCTCTTGCCATAACTTGTTCAAAACATGTAGCAATTTTCTAATGTTAATACTGTTCACTCATTGCTCAACAAACCTTGTCCTCAGGTAGGCAGTTCATACATGCATTAGTGTCATCTCACAGGGGTCTCACTCCAAATACCAAAAAAAAATGTGCTATCAGTGATGTGTTTCCTGTTGGCAACGTCAAAAAGAGACTTATTTGGAAAGGTCTATAAGGAGTCTACAATGGTTCTTATCTTTGAACGTACATTATCTCTTATAAAGGGTAAGAATAAGATTAAGGTAAGACATTTATCTTCTAAGAGACAGCATTGCCATGGCGGGACAGTACAGGAGAACGAGATGACCTAAACTGATTGGCTGCAGTGGGACATAGGGCCATTTGAAATGTGAAATTCATGATACTCTTGAAATTTCCCATTGAATGATAAGATGAAACTTTTATAGCATAGAATCCATTAAAGCATGGCTGACCAGTTCTTAACTGGTATGGAGACCACTGTCCTTTAGAAGCTGCTTTTACTGTGGTTTTGTTCTTGTCTAAGACTAAACAGTTCAGCTTTGAACTTACAATATCTCTTAAAAAGAGTAAGATGCAAGAGCTTTAATTTTACCTTGCTCTCAGTCTGGTCACGTGGCAGTTCACATGCAATTAACTTCCATACATGACTCATTCCATACATGACTCATACATATTAATGCACGAATGTATTAATATACATTAATGAAAAAATATATATATTTATTAATTTCAGGAACTTTTTAAATGGCATCCATTACCAACAATAACCAACTTTGACAACAAACAGTTAAAAGGTACTGTAGCCAAGCAAGTGTCCATATTATACCAAGTGCTAACTGAGGTCCAAAAAGCTTAGCTATCAGGATAATCTGCTCATGGAGTCACATACTAGTTACAAGTATCAGCATGTAAATTAGCTGTCTGGATTTCAGGAACACAATATTCAAAGGAAAATACTAGTAAAATGTATGCTGTGTTCATTTTAATGTACAAGCATTTTTAAAATCAATGTGTTAAGATAACTATTAACTTTCTTGAAACAGGTTACTAAGTCTTGCTGCCTGCTATCCCTGGGATGCCATCCTATTCACAAAACACTCTGGGGTACTGAATAAATGTTTAATGAAAAGTCATCTACCTAATTTCTTGGAATGAGTCATGTATGGAAGTTAATTGCATGTGAACTGCCACGTGACCAGACTGAGAGCAAGGTAAAATTAAAGTTCTTAAATATTATGTTTACTGTCTGCTATCAATTCATTTCAGTGAGACTACTGTAAGTATGGCTATTAATACAGGAAAAACCTCAAAGTTTAAAGCAGTTTCAGAAAAATTATGGTTGTAACAGATGCACCATTGATGGACATGAAAAGAACAAGTATCTCTTAGTCTTGTGAGTGAAATTAATGGCATTAAACCCTAGATCTTGAAGGGGGGAGATTTTTGGGGTTCTATGGATTTCTTTTCATTTTATCTCTGAGTCTTGTGATGCCCATCAATGTGCTTGGCCTTGTTTCTACGTGGCCAACTTTTATCATTTGAGAACTGTACCTAACTTGTGAATTACTTCAAGTTCTTTTATTTTCTTTGATGTTTAGTTACTACAGATTTAAATAATGTAAAATACATAAGGATAGTACATAAGGATAAAAACTCAACTGGATTAGAGACTCTAGTAAGTCCCCAGCCAAAAAATCAGAGGGAAAGGTGGTAAAGATTTAGAATTTAAATACTAGTACATTAAAGTCATCTTAAGCATGGCAGTTTCTATTAATATAGTATGGACAATTAAAACCCGCATCTTCACTGTACATTTTACTTGTTTTTGAATCAAAGAATTTCTGTATGTTGAACATCTACACAGGCAATTTTAATGCTAACAAAACTAGAAAGTCATTAACTTGTGAAAAGAAACTGTTACTTTTATATTTCAAAAACCAAATGAAAAAGATAAGCAAATTTGTCCCATATGATTCATATTCTGAACCTAAAGTATAAAACAAAAAATACTCATGCGCATTTAATATATCTCAAGTCCTTAGAACAGAGAACAAAAAAAAATCATTACAAAACTTCAGTATGACACATCAAAACTCTGGTTAAATAGCATCCATTATCAACAATAACCAACTTTGACAGCAAAAGGTTAAAAAGTACTGTAGCCAAAAAAGTATCAATATTATACCTCCGAGTTCAAGAAAGCTTAGCTCTTGGGATAATGTGTTCATGGTGTCATATACCAGTTAATACTCACAAAACTGGAACGTCATTAACTTGTGAAAAGAGTTATATTTTTATATTTCAAGAGTTAATAAGATGCTGGCTTCCACACTGCATTGAGGTAGAACAATGCATATTTGACTATTCAATCTAAAACAGTAAAGAATAAAGTGCAAATGTTCCTGCTTCTTACATTCATGTACCAGTAAGGATTCAAATAATAGTTTTTTCCTGATCCATGACAGTATGTAAGTGCTAACATTTGTCACATTGGATGAAAACTTGATTTACTGATAGTTAATAAAATAAGCTCACTAACTTCAAGAAGAATTAAACCTACAGAGACTCATTTCTGTCCTCAGAAGGAAAAAGGGAAGGCAGAAAGGAAGAGGGGGAGAGAGAGACACAAAGACACAGAGAGAATAAGAGAAATATATATTAAGAGAATGGATTTCTAATTTTGAATTTCTGGCTACAATTTGCTATACGGTCAAAATAAATTACCCAATAGCTTTTATAAAAACCAGTGGCATTTCATAAGGCAAATCTGTCTCTTTCTTCAGTATGCCCATGACACCAAAGTAAGATTAAGAATGAAGACAAAGAATGAAGGTGGAAGCAAAAGGGGCAGACTCAGGATGGCTCCACTCCAGGCAAAGCAGCTGCCTGGGAGAAACAAGGCAAGCAAGACCACACAAGGACCCCCGAGGGTTCCCCAGCCCCTAACACCATCTGCCTGAGGCTGGAGTGTTTTCATTCTTTCAGTACTTTACACTTTTGGATAAATACGCTTGAAAATATACAAACGAAATAGTAAAAGAATAACACTTAGTGAGCTGAAGTACTTTTAAATCTACAGAGAATAAGATGATATTCAACAAAGTATGTATTTGTATTTAACTCAAAAAGGAGACATGACATGATACATTATAAGTTTCATCTCAATATTAAATGTCTTTGACTTTGACTGCTAACATACATATGTTGCTCTAACTGGAATACACTTCGTAGTCCTGCATTACTTTTGCTACACCAGAGACTCACACCTTTAAAAAAAAAAAAAAGCAGCCACTTACGTTTACTAAGAAAAGCAAACATTTACTTCAAATTGCAGTATATGCTTTTCAATCACAAAAAGAAAGAAAAGAACAGTGCTCTGACAGTGGTCACATCCTGTGCAAAAAACATGAAATACAAAACTGGTAGCACGAGGGATCCAAGCTGCTTACATTACAAGGAAGGAAATACAATAGTTGAAATATGCACTCCTGGGAATCAACTTCTAAACCAAAAAAGAATGCCTTTGAAATGATTAGATTTATTTGTGTATTAGTAAGAAAGCCCCACCACCATAAATAGTACAATATTTAAAAATAAAAAAAAATATTTATATCTATCTAAGATAGACAGTGTATTTTACGTTAGACCTCTTTAAGTGCAGAACGTGGTTCAGGTTTTGCCTTTTTTTCCCTTCAATTAAATAACTGCCCATATGATTTATAAAGTTCCACTCAATTGCAAAGGCCAATTTAAATCAAGGAATAAGTTATCAAAGTTGCATAATTTCATTTGGGACTGCCAACAAGTTAAAAGTCTCATATCAAGTCTTTAACAAGTAATGTTCATTTTTAATCAATGAAAAGTTAAAAAGTTCTCAAATCTTCATTATCCTCTTGAACTTGCCCTTATAAATGATCCTCAGACTGCAATTCCTAGTTTGCAAATAAAAAAATGCAATATGCATCATACTTCAAGAAAAGATGATGACGTCGAGCCAACAGGCTTCTGGGTTTTCTCCCTGCTCCTTTCCACCTTCTTTATAACCTCTGCCACTACGCACACCGATGAGGTGAGACCCAGGAGAAACAACAGATCTGCAAAGAAAACACACTAGGTTATAATTCTATGAAATTTACAGTTGCAAAGTGGAAGGACTTACACTGTTCTAGCAATTCACTATGAGTTTTAAATTTTACAACTATTTCATGAAGTGTCACTACCCTCAGTTAAAAACAGGACTATAGAAGCTCAGCAGTTTATCCAGTCATAGTGCCAGAAAAGGCAGCAGCATCCAGAACCAGAGCCCACACCCTAGGATCACTTTCCTGGGAATATGAACTCATGCGGATGGCTTGTAACAGTAAGAAAAGTTCTGTATGTAATAGCAAAAAAAAAAAAAAAAAAAAAAAAAAAAAAAAAAAAAAAAAAATTAGCAAAGCTGTAAGTTCATTTAATTAAGTACCTATACTAATTTAAAATTCTAAGAACCACCAGACTTCGAGGTATACTCCTATAACCCCAGCACTCAGCTGGGGCAGGAGGACTGCTGTAAGTTCAAGTCAGCCTTGACTACACTGAGAGTTCAAGGCTAACCAGAACTGCCTTCTGAGACCCTGCCTCCAAAAAAAAGAGAAAAAACTAAGAATTAAGATGATCAGGAGCACTCCAAGTGGTATGGCCGTAGACTGTGAATCTAAGAATTAAGGTCTACGGCCATACCACCCTGAATGCGCCCGATCTTGTCTGAATCTAAGAATTAAGGCAGCATTCTGATCAACTACATTGTTCTTCACATACACAAAGAAAAAGTAATTTTAAAGTATATGAAAAAGTATGTAATTCCCAAAGAAAGCTGATGAAACTATCCTATCTGATAGTGCACAAATGAGACTCTGGAAAATAAAAGGAATAGTGACCTATTAGCTAATTAAATAATATAAAACAAGAGCAATTTGATTTTTAGCAAAGTTAAATCTAGTCCTCAGTCATTCAAGAGCTTGTAACTTTTTAATAAGTATTAAAACATAAAATATAATTACTCTCCAATAAAAAATTATATCTAAGATAAACAGTGTATTTGTACATCAGACCTCTTTAAGTGCAAATGTGATTCAGTTTTAGTTTCCTGTTATTTCAGAATCATCAAATACGATTTTGTAACAATTGATAAAAATGTTAAAAGCCTAGAAGAGAATGATGCCCCGGAAAGTTCTTCAATGAAAAAAAATAAAGCATGTGTTCATTACTTAGTTACCCTAAATTTATATTAAAATAAACACATTCAAAACTACAATTTCTCTGAAATATATAAAGACAGAATTCTCTTTACCCAGTATACTCAGGCTCTCCGTCTGAAAAACCTTTTGAAGTGGAGGAAAATAAATCACTAGTAACTGTCCCATGATGGATCCAAGAACGGCATAGCAAAACATTTTATTACTGCAGAGTCCAATCTCAAACACAGACTTGGTCTGTTGGCAAAGCACAGAGTATAATAATTACTCTTTAAGCAAAGAAATAAGTTCCTATATTATTGTTCTTGCTTTCAGTTTTTTAATATCATTATGTACCACTGAATTCTACAGTGTCAAAACCATGAAATCTCTTAAAACTATTATTTTGGAATAATTCAAATGGAATATAGGTTTATTTTAAAGCAACTTTTACCAAGAAAAGGACTGCTTAACGCATTACATTCCACAGAAATGCCCTAAGAAAATTTATTCATATTTTCCTAATTTTTCTTTTTACTCATTAAGATAGACAACTTAAAGTGCTTTCTTAAAGAACAGGCCAAGCTATAAATTTACCAAAAAGAGTAAAACTTGTCTTTCATAAAACAGAAACATTACAGGTTCTTAATGGTCACTGTTTCTGAAAAGTTCTAGTACGACAAATGGTAGTAAATATAATTAAGGAGTCGTAAAGTGCTTCAAAACAAAGTCATGCTTCCAGCTGAACTACTTTTCAAAAAATAGTATGTCCTGACAACGCACTACTAACTTCTAGGTCACGACTCTCCATCAAAACAATTTTAGACCTAGAAGCACTAACCCCTTATCATACAATTTGGAAAGAAAACACCCCAAACTTCGATACACTGACAGGAATGATAAGGGACAAATGTATTCTTGTCATAACAATTTCTTCTTAAAGGAGGCAAACCCCATAGAGCCCATAAGGCTTGTCCTATGTCCAGATAACATTAAACTGACTTAAATATTAACTCATGGGTGCAGATGATAAGAGATTGGAAAAATGGACACCACCACCTGTGATTTACTTTCATGTTTGAGTCAAAGGTAAAGCTGATCTCCCCAAATGCCTCATCCTTATTTTATTTTGAAGAAAAAACATGACAAAATTTTAAAATAGGAGAGTAACAATGGTTACTACATGTGTAATGTTATCTTCTAAGTAGATGCTCAGATTACAAACCTTTAATGAATAGAAATCAGTAACATAACTACCTTAACTATCTTATATATGCAGAAATTATATGCACATAATTTCTTGGAGTAGAACCAGTAGATAAAGATGTCATTCATAAACATAGTCCACACAGAGAAATGTCCACATTCCTCTCATGAACTCTCTCTCTCTCTCTTTCTATATATATATATATATATATATATCTCCCTTTTCCCTTCCTTCTTTTGTTTGCTCTGTCCCAATTTCTCTTTCCTTTTGAAGCTTTCCATTTCACAATATCTAATGTGTATTTTGGATCTCATTTACTCTTTCAGTTTCTTACACTAGAAAGATGATGCAATGTGTACGCATGCAAGTCTTATTTATTTCACTTATGAGTATGGTCTCCGGTTGCATCCATTTACCTATAAAAGACTCAAGTTCATTCTTATTGTTAACCAATGGCACATGTTTGCAAGAAGGCTATGTCTGCGACTATCATCTACAAATCCCAAGTGAAACTAAAAACCTGTAATCCAGAAAGCGCTGTACATATTTGGGTTAAAATCAACAAAGCATACCTGAGATCTGGAACTCAGTGCATTGAACATGTCAAAAAACACAAAGCATGTGAAGGTCATGGTAGTGTCTCTAGGTGTTATCACATTATCTCGCAGCTATCAAAAGAAAAAAGCTTTCAATGGCTGAATTAAGCACTATTAAAAAATAAAACATACAAACTATCTAAATTTCCCTTAGTCACTTAGTGAGCAACTGCAGTCCACATAAGAGAAATGTACACATTCCTCTCATGAACTATATTAGGGATTGAGGTTTTTTTCTAACTACTCACATTTTCATGTATTTTTTTTTTTTGCATTTGATAATTCTCTGCAGATTTAAATAACCTTAAATCACAAATCAACAATTCTATCAGCTCATGAAGACTGAAATCAAAACTTAAAATGTTTGTATCATATTTTCTCTCAGAGCTCTAACCTTCCAGTCTCCTATATAACATATAAATACAAAAATTCCCGTCACACAAATGCATCATAATATAGCTGCTCACTCAGGGAATATACCTCACGCCAGAAGACAAACAAAGTCCCACAAACAATGATTATTGACGAAACAAGTATTTTAAGAATCAAATTTTTAGTCAAAATGCTGTCCTTCCAATTGCGAGGAGGTTTACGAATGACATCTTTATCCACTGGTTCTACTCCAAGGCTTAAAAGCAAACAGAAATATGAATTAAGGGTTAATGTCTGCCTAGCTTCAATTATCCAAGGAAAGTAAATCTTTTCTTATGAAAATCCAGTGTTTGCATCTTGAAGCTTTGGCTATGAGGACTCAATTAACCACTGCTAGAACAGCAGCATGGCCATATTATCTCCAGAGAAATCGAGAGAGCGAGAGACAGCTAAGGGAGAGAAAAGCCACTGATTCTGTCTCTATTTCTCTCCTCTTTCAGGCTTATTTGCACACTTTGATAGGCAATTAATAGTTAACTTAAAAAGAAAAACAAAAACGTAGGGCCAGCCAGATAGCTCAGTGGATTAAAGTGCCTGCTTAGGCAGATGCAGGCATCAGGATTCGATCCCTGACATGCAGGGCCAGCCCACACCTGGGGCGCGCTGAGAGTGACTGAGACTGAGCATGGTGGCGTGTGCCCATAATCCCAGAGCTTGGGAGGCTAAAAACCAGAGGGTCACTATGAGTCCAATCTGTGTAGTGAGACCCTCTAGACCCTGCATAAATACATAAAAAAAGAAAAAAGAAATAAGTAAAAGAAAAAACTTCAATATAATTTGTACTTCAAAAATGTGACCTTACCAAATGAACGTTGAAATATCTTACATACAAAGAGGTTTTGACTTCCAGGATTTCTTACACTGGTCAATAACAGGTATCACTCAGCTACCCCATTATTACAAAATAAAACAGACATTCAGGACCTTCAATACTTTCTATACAAATGTATTCTTGACATAACGATTTCTAAATCTTTCAATACAACCTAAGTAATAACACTAAATTCAAGAGTTTTCTCCATTACATCCAATTTTTAGAATTAAAAAAAACTGACTTCCTAAGGACAGTGACTGCATCAACTCCCTGATCTATTCTCAACCCAAAGCTAGGCATGTGACACAGTGTAACAACTCAAGAGCCATAATGCATGAATAAACATTCAAGAGAACAAATGATTCACATTGTATAATTTATAACTAATATGCAACTGCAATATTTTCCAACACTGTCCATATTAAAGCTTTAAAACTTAATTATTAGGGTTTCACACCTTGCCTTACCAGTTGATGCATGAAAAAAACTTACCTCTGAGCTGGGGGCCCATCCATAATAATATTGATCCACAAAATCTGCATTGCGTTGAGAGGATTAGGAAAGTTCATTAATGTAGCCAATGATATTAAAGTTAATGCTGCTATACTCCTGTTGAAAAAGAAAGTCATTTCAAACTCTGGTAGCATAATAAACTTCCTACTGATCTTAGCTAGGGTAACATTTTTGGAGCACTTTTTTTGTTATTAATATGCTTTTAAAAAGAAAGCTACCACCCAAGTAATCAATGTTCCAGTGACACAAACATCAATATATTTTAAGAAAAAAATTTTCAAGATCAACAAAGAGGAATTTTTTTTTTTTTTTTTTTTGGAACCGGGGATTGAACTCAGGGCCTTGTGCTTGACAGGGAAGCACTTATTCCACTGAGCCATCTCCCCAGCCAGAGGAAATTTTTTTGATTCTATGTAACAGTACTCATCTGTTTTTGATGATAGAAATCTTCTATTTTTGGAAAGTAGGATATCAAGAAGAACACAGAGATATGACCCATAGATCGCCAAAGATTTCAGAAGCTATCAGATAAACAAGGGCTAAGAAGTCCCTCAGTATCCACTGAGTTTAGTTCCAGGGCTCCCCCTCAGGTAATACATTTCAGTCTGTCCCGTAAGTGGCACAGTATTTATATAATCTGAGCACATCATCTTTATACTGTGAATTATCTCTGATTCCATGTGATACCTGCTGTGTAAACAGTCAGCATACTGTATCGCTTCAGGAATAAAAACAGGAAAGTCTATACATGTTCAACACATATGCAATTTTTTCCAAATATTTTTAAGCAATAGTTGAACTCACAGATATATTATCTATACATATGCATAAAGGGCTGGTTGTATATTTTGATAAAGACATAGACAATTTATAATCACATTTAGAATCTACTTTCACAACTTTTTAATATCACAATGATATTTTTTCTTTTTATAAAACTTACTTTTAACCAACTCTCAGTTTATGTGCATTCTGGTAAGACTATACTTTTTCATAGAAAGATCTATAATAACAAGTTCTTGCAAACTTACGTGCTCAGCTGAAATCTAACAAAGTTTTTAATGTTGTTATAAATCCCTTTACCCTCTTCAATTGCAGACCTGAAATTTAAAGATGAAATGAGAAAAATACCACATAGACAATAAAACATTTTGAAGGTGTTTGAAAATAAATTTCTAATACAACATATGTATAACTAAAAATAATCTACTTTCTTCCCGTAACTTAAATTAAAAAATTATAGCATTTAATTCTTATTCTAAAAAAACTGAACATTAGTATCACATACTACCTTCTACACCACACTAGTGGCGGGGGCAGTCCTGTGTGCCCACACCCACGCCCACGCGCCGCCACCAGCATGGCCACTTCCCTCATTGTATTTTGAGACAGGATCTACTCAGCTGCCAAAGTCAGGCCCTAACTTCAGTTTTCCCTGTACCACCTGAGCAGCTGCGATCATAGGCAGGCAGCACCATGCCATCTCCTTCACCTCTCAAAGTTCACTGTTTCTTAGTTTAATTATTATACCTAACAAATTAAACAACTTAAATAATACAGAATAACTAAAGGATAGTTTATAAAAATTCATAATAAATTCTCTCATTCACTTGACTGAACACAAGAAAAAAATATTTTTCAAACAACTTCTTTCTTCCTTCCAAGATTTTTATGTAACTCTAAGGACAGAGAGGAAAAAAGGTATGAATGTGAAACTGATGATTTTTCTTACTCTAAGGTCATGCATGTTCTGATAACCTGAACTAAAATAAAATCCCCCAATTAAGGGTCACCATTCATCATCACACTGACCAAAAAAATGTTACATTTAGCTGGTACTTAGTAAATGTTTCTTAAATGAACAGCTCTGCTTTGTATTATGTTGCTTCCATCCATACAAATTATTTTCTTCAGAGCTATACAGTACCATAAAACAAAACTAATTAAATCTAGAAACATGACTTAATTTGCCCGTTAAATATAACTGACTCTTCAGCTGAATTATCTAGGGATAACATGTAGGATAGGACAGGACAATCTTGATATGCACTCTTGGTAGCAAAACGTACATGATGGTTTGGAAATCGTCGTCTACCAGGATCATGTCTGCTGCTTCTTTGCAAACATCGGTGCCCGTCTGGCCCATTGCAACTCCAATGTCTGCAGCCTTTAGGGCCACTGCGTCATTTACTCCATCTCCTGTCATTGCTACAACGGCACCGTTCTTCTGTAAAGACTGAAGTAACATGGAGAATAGGGTGGAGAAATTCTGATAAAATTCTTGCTTCCATATAGGTAATGGGATAAAAATATTTTCCATTTTTCACATAATGAACATTAAGATAATATAGACCACCCATTTTTCAATAAACTTGCATATATGGAGCTCTTTTACTTTTCATTTTGAGATGGTCTCACTAAGTGGCCCAGTCTAGGCTGAAACATGGGACCTTATTCCATCAGCCTCCCAAGTACTCGAGATTAGGTACACCAGTGCACCATGCATAAGGCGATAAAATTATAACATCTGATTCTTACACACACAGAGATTAGAATAAGATAAACCTTAGAAAGTTATTACTAATATTCTCACCCATCTGTGTCCACAGTCTACAATGGTTCTCAACCAGAGGTAATTTTGTCTCCGAGGGGACTTCTACAACTGCTTCGAGACATTCTGAATTACCTTCATTTGGCTATCTATGAATAGTGACTGAGGATGGGGCTACCTGCCTAGAACAATACACAGGACATCCCCTCCCAACAAAGAACAGTCTGCACCAAAATACCAACAGTGCCAACACTAAGAAACTGAACTATAAAATAGCTGGCTGGGGGTCGGGGAGATGGCTCAGTAGAAAAAGGACTTCCCTGGCCAGCGCAAGGGCCTGAGTTCAGTCCCTGGCTGTTGTAATCAATAACTTAAGCCCATTAATTACTGGACACCACATCAGCTGCTCTACTGTTCAGTCAGGCACTCCATAAACACAACTACTTTATACACACAACTGTGGTACCACTGATGTGAAGAAGCCTACGGTGCTGCCGGCTGCCTAAAGTACAGCACAGACCACCATGCGCAGCCCATCTGACAACACGAAATGGCCAAGTGGTTCAGGCCCTCTGCAGTCTTCATCGCAGTGTGCTCCTACTTAGTAATGTGCCATCAGAGAGTGTGTTACATCATAGCAACAGCAGCCTCTCTGATCTTATGTTTACATCTCTTGATTACATCAAGAGACCACGTAGAGCGACTGACAGACGCCACCTAGAAATGCTGTTCACACAGTGAAAAAGCATCACCTAAGGAGCCGTGTATGGAAACCCACACCTGTAATCCTAGCACTCAAGAGGTGAGCCAGAAGTTCAGGGCCAGCCTGGACTACACAGCAAGACCCTGTCCCAAACAAAGAAAGAAAACAACAAATAAATAAAATCACCTCAAAAACGTATCTCTGCTATTAAACAACAAATGGCTCTGATTAATTTGACTACCCTCACTAATTATAGCTTCTAAATACTGCTCACATTCTCATAATACTTTCTTGTTGTATTATTATAATTGTCATTATTTACAGTGGGATGATTTAACAATGGAACCCCATAAGAACATACTTTTATACTAACTTTTAAATATATCTCATATTGAGCTTATTTCACTTTCAAATATTCCATATAGTTTTCTTCTATGTCTTTTGATGTCTGCTAAATTTCTAGTTTTTCCACAGTAAGACCTTGTTAAAAATGCCTTTTTCACATCAGTACTCCTTGTAATGTAATATAACAGAAAACAAGAGTAGCAACATTTTTGCATAGAGAACCTCATTTTTTGACACCTACCTTAATAATTTTCATTTTGTGTCTTGGGCTTGCTCTGTAAAACACTGCCACCTGTTAAAATATTGGATGCATTAAGGAAGGAGAAAAAAATGAGAAACAAAATGTCATAACAATTCATGCATTTATAACTGACAATTTTACTTTTCAATTGATCTGCAGTTTGCTACACAAATCAAATTTAAACAACATGACACCTGTTTGTCATTTTAGACAACACAATCACTTCCTTTTTTGTCCCCCCGCCCCCGAACCGGGGATTGAACTCAGGTCCGAGCTTGCCAGGGAGGCGCTTTTTCCACTGAGCCATCTCTCCAGCCCCGACAATCACTTCTACCTTTACCAAAAGTACCCTAGGCAAGAAACCATGAGTTATTCAGTCTACACCATTAGATTTAAACTGTGAGGACAAAATAACTCAAGTAACTGTGGGGATAAAATAGTGGATATTCTAGGGTTGGAAAAGGAAAACTTCTACACCTATTTCCCAATGACAATGGCATACGGGAGCAGATAAAGAACAGCTACTTATCAACATCTGTTGTGCCACTATTTTATTATTTATTTTTTCAGGTATGTATTTGGTACAGGGTCTCACTACATAGCTCAGACTTGCAGTGATTCTCCTGTTTTCGGCCTCTCCAATGCTGGAATTACAGGCGTGTCCCACCATGCCCAGACTCTGTCTCCAGCTCGGTGTGCCCTGGGTGTGGAGCCAGTGTGGCATGTGGGACCAGGGATGGAATCCTGGTCCCTGTGCTTGCCCAAGCAGGCGCTTAGTCCACAGAGCTATCCCGCCGTGCCCAGCATTTCCTACCCTTTGTTGCACGGGACAATGCAGTAGCCCCTCTTCCACCACTGTATGTTTAAAGCTGCCTAAACAATCTCTCGCCAAGATACATGCTGAGTCCCCTCTTCTCACCCCATGTCTTGGTTTCTTAACTTTTTCTCTGTGGCCCAAAGTCAGGCACCATCAAAGCCTCCTGTATCATCAACTTTCTTTTAATTTTAAATCTTATTGGTACATGTTTGCAATACATAATAATTACATTCATTTCAGGAAACTAATACTTATATATAATCATGTTGATCCTTATCAATACCCTATCCTGTCCTCCATACTTTTCTCACATTCTTCTTCTCCATCTCCAAGATCAGTCTCCTCGTTTCCTTCCATCTCTCCTGTTTTTACTCATATTTTGGGTTTCTCATATAACGAAAAACATGCAATTAACTGTGTCTAACTTCTTGTACATTATGGTGTACATTATGGTTCCATCCATTTTCTACAAATAACTCAAATCTATTCTTCTTTAAGGCTCAGTAACACCCATTGTGGAAATACACCACACTCTCTATGTCCATCTGTCTGTTGTGGGACATCTCAGCTGATTCCACAGTATGACTACTGTGAACTGTGCTATAAATAAGAGTATGTATGTACCCCTAACCTCGATTTTCCACGCAATACTTTATAGCTTGCACCTGCAAACATCACCACCAAGGGAACAAGGGTAGAGGAGCAGCCAGGGCATGGCACTGGCCATCCATTTTCCCTTCAGGAGACCTGGGATTCAAGTATTGTGCTGAGCTTATAATAACTTCCCACTGGCTGCATGCACTCACTGCTTCAGAGAGCTCCAAAACCACAGTTCACAAAGATAGCAGCCTCTGCCTGCTATTCTCCCACAATACTCACAAATCATGGGGATTTTCCTGCCTGCATAATACACCATTCTTTTTCCTAAGCTCCTAGAGGTTTCAGGGCAAGTTGTTTTCTCATCCCTTCAAAGTATCACCCTCTCCAGCTTCACTATGAGCTGACAAACTTCTCTACCTCAGAGAAAAGATAAGCATATAGCTATAAACCCAGCACACAGGCCAAGACTGGAGGACCACAAGGCAGGCCTAGGCAACTTGAAGAGTCCCTGTCTCAAAGACAAAAACAAAAAACAGCTGAGGATGAAGCCCGAGTGTTGGAAACCTGTGATTTGCACCCACTTTATAATAGTCTCAGCCATGTTCCTAAGTTTCCATTCCTCTGCTGAAATTCCTAATTGTTCTTACCCCGCCTATTTCCCATAAGTTTTCTGCTATGCCCCGGAGGTGGGACTTCCTGTCACAGCCTAGTTACTTGCACCTTTTGACATCATTTCCCTATGCCTCCACTATATATACCCAGAGTTTCCTTTGAATAAACAAGACTTGATCAGAATCCTGTCTTGTCTCCATTTCTCGCGTCTCCTGTCCCTTCCCCGCTCCTTCCCCAGGTGACCCGTGTTTGACTTCCCCACTGGACAGGACATCGGAGGTCAATTTCTAGCATTGAGGGTAGGGTAGGGGTTTTACAAGTCCTACCACAAGTGTCTATATCCAGCCACTATCCTTCTCTTGTTTTGCTACGCAAATGAACTGAATATAATTCCAGTACAGGTCAGTATTTTTCTTATTTCGAATCACTGCTCCTGAAATTCTTCTCTCTATATTTTGTTGCTGAATTTTCACCATCAGCATACACACACATTATTGTTCCATTTAAAAAGACCAGAATTGATGGTAAAGATGTAACAGTATAAAAAAATTGTCAGTAAAGGAGGAAAAATTTATAGAATATAGCTGAGGAAGGTCCCTTTCCATTTTAGCCCCCATTCTCTCCAAATTCATTCCATCCACTGCTGTGCTGACACTACTCTCCCAGACCATGGACATTATTACCGTCAGTTATCACTCACCTGACTTAACACCTGGGCAACTCCCGACCACCATTGCTCACTCTTCATCCTGGAATGCCTGCCCTTTCTGCTGCCTCCTTGGCTGCTCCTGTTATGTAAGATTCTCCTGACCTATGTGAAGTCTACAATTCTTAGAATTTTCCTGTCACAAGTCTAAGAACTCTCCCTACATGCTTCGGGTGAGCTCATCCAGCCTTACTGCATTCCAGTTTATCTACATATATTTTTATCTCCTGTCCCAACATCTCTGAAATCCAATCGATGAAACAAACTTACCTATCCCCACCTCTGTTCTTGAATGCTGCCTCTTAAACACAGCCCAAATTGAACATTTGTTATTCCGCCCACCCCAATCTTGCTCTTTCCTATTCTTTTTTTTTGTGCGTGTTTGTGTTTTGTATTTTTTTTTCAAATTTATTCACAGTACTATCAGCAATAAAGCATTCTTTCGGTTCCTATTCAATTTCTATTTTAAAGATTGTCTTTTAAAAGTACTTACAAAACGATGCATCACTAAAGCATTTGCAGTAAAGTTTTCAAATAAATCATTTTAATACCTACCTTTCTATGGAATTACAACAGCATTACCATCATAATATTTGTCTGGCTAGGTGTTTTTTGGTACTAGAAATTGAACTCAGAACTTCTTGCTTGCCAGAAGGTGCTATGCCCATGAGATACATTCTCAGCCTGTATTTACTTTTATTAAAATTATTTCTTTCATTACTAACAAATCCTGGTTTTAATACAGGTAAGTTCCCCTTATCCAAAATAGTGGGACTACCCAGATGCAGAGGCACTCACCTTCTAATCCCAGCACTCAGGAGGCTGTGGCAGGAGCACTGTGGCCAGCCTGGGCCACTACACAGTGCGCGGAGGAAGACCCCATCTCAGCAACAACACAAACTGGGCCCCCAGGCATTTCAGAAGATGTGTATACACATGTGACATTCCAAGCATGGAAATGCAGTCTAAGCAAGAAGTCCATTTACG
This sequence comes from Ctenomys sociabilis, assembly GCA_004027165.1. Lineage (NCBI taxonomy): Eukaryota > Metazoa > Chordata > Mammalia > Rodentia > Ctenomyidae > Ctenomys > Ctenomys sociabilis. The sequence goes on along the minus strand of PVKA01002429.1, from coordinate 96,893 downwards.
TTCATAAAGGTAGTGGGACGCAGTAACCTTCATTCATCATGTTCATGAGCCACGGTTGCGTGGTGTGTTTTCCACTCAAGCCATCGCATGGTGCTCCAAGTTTGCATTTTAAAGCATTTTGGATTTTTGGGTTAGGGATGTTAAGTCTACTACACCATGGCAAGGTAGAAATGCAAATTTTTTTTGGTACTAGTTACTGAACCCAGACACTGACTGAGTTATATTGTTGATGTAACTTGTTAAATTATTTTGGGACAGAGTTTTGTTTAATTCCTAAGTTGCCCAGGCTGGACTTCAACTTCCAGTCCTTCTGCCTCAACCTCCCAGAGTGCTGGAATATAAGAGCTGCCACTGCACCCAACTCAAAATATAAGCATTTTAAAAATTTTGTTTCATCTTCTGTGCACTATTTGATGTAAAAAACACCACTTGGTCCCAAGTGTCCTTGTCCGCAGACACTTCGGACTGCAGACGATTTTCCTCCCTGACATCTCCGGTGCACAATGCTCATCACTAAGCTTTTCCTCATCAAATCTTTATCCTGAGCACTGCCCATGAATCCTCAGAGGTCGCAGGACCCGGGCACTGACTTTCCATTTGTGCCGTTCCTCCTTCTAGGCTGGTTGGAAGGGATTCAGAACCCCAAAGCAAACTGGCAGGTGAGGGCTTGGCTGCGGCTGTCAAGAGAGGGGGTTCTCGCCCTCATCTTCACTTCCTGCTACGGCCTCGATTTCTTCCAGTTTGGCGGTTTTCCTTCTCTTCTTCTGTTCTTTCCTCTTTGGAGGCTCACATTCCCGAGCACATTCTCTGGACAAGCATAACTTAGGTGTCCACTTTCCCCACATTCTTAACATTTAGATTTATCAAAGTAGTGTCACCTTCAGATGAATTCAGCTGTTCCCTTTCCACTGTCAACAGCAATGCTTGCCTTTATCACTCTACCAAATAACTGTTGTTTATGGCTCTGGTGCAGCTTTGTGAAGAGTCTTTATCCAAAAACAATATAAATGCCACTCTGCTACTCTTCCTCCTGTCTTTTGCCTTTCATATAGTAACACCAATATAAGTCTTTGTCTGTCAGGGAGAAGGGCAGTTGGACATATACACTGTGCTCTTACTCGGAGCCAGGCCACCACTCATGTCTTCAGGCAAGGGCAGCCTGGGAGGGGTTCCCGGGTGATCCAGGCCACTGCTGCACGTTTTGTGGCTCCCTTCAATCAGGCCACACCATGGGCACGTTCTGTATTTTTTTTCTTTTAGGGAAGGGTCTACAGGGTGTTTAGGGCCTCACTACTAGATAGTGATTCTCTGTTTACAGCCTCCCAAGTGCTGGGATTACAGGCCTGCGCTATCACGCTCAGCCTCAATCTCTGTCTCAGCGTACCCCAGGGGTGAGGCCAATACACCAGGCTGTGGAGACGAAACCCAGGCCCCTGAGCAAGCACTTTAATTCACTGAGCTATTTGGCCAGCCCTTCTATCTTGTGTAAATGCCAAATAAATCCTTGCAATTAACTGTTCAGGCTTCAAACTTTGAGACATCCTCATTCCCCCTTTCCTTTTTCTCAATGTCACAAAAGCTGTATGACAGCAAATCTTGTTGACTTCCCTCACAAATGTTAACTACCTTACTCCAAAATCACTTCCAACACCCTCAGTCCTAATCACCCTCTAACCTGCTTTTCTTATTTCTGCTGTTCTTTCTGCACTGGCCAGAGTAAAGCTGCTAAGACAGAAGTCAGATCACGTATGTTCTCTGCTCAAAGGCCTTGAATGATGCATCTTTCCCAGTAATGTAGTCTTTATCTACTGAGCACTACATGAAATGCAAGCCTACCCCACCAGCTTGTACCATTAATCTCCTCCCACCTGAGCCACACTGGCTTTGCCAGTATTCTTCAACATGCCAGGTACACTCACTTCAAGGGCTCTGGCATGCTGTTTTTGTCTGCAATGTTCCTCCATCAGCTCTGACGCAGCCTGCCCTTCCGTCAACAGTCTGCTATCTCTGGTCAGTCATGCTACCTGAAGTTTCAATCTCCTTCTCCTTCCCTGCTTATTCTGGTGCCCATTAGCACTTATCTCTCTCTATGCAATGGGCTAGATCTGAAATGTCCCCCAAAAGGCTTACATGTGGCACGCTTAGTCACCAGTGCAATAACGTAGAGACAGGGCTTCTGGAAGGTGACTGGATTCCGAGGGCTCTATGGGCAAGATGGATGGACACATTACTTGACGGTATTATTGAGAAGTGATAAAATTTGTGGAAGAGGAGCTAGGCCAAGGAAGCAGATCACCACAGTGTTTCCTTCAGTGTTTTGCTCACAGCCTTTTCCTCACTGCTTCTCTTCCTCTCTGCTTCTAGGCTGCCAAGAGAGCAGCTTTCGATCACTGCACCCTTCCACTACATTTCTGCCACTCCACAGGCCTTAAAAGCACTGACTGGGACCGCTGACCAGGCAGTGAAACCTCCACAACAGAGGCCAAAATAATATCTTCCTGTGGGGACCACCTGAGCAGCTCTCCTTGAAAGAAGAGTGACTGTCTCCATTTCGACTGAGTCTGATCCTATTTCCTTGTACTGTTATGTACAGAGCTGGCTAGGACTTCCGTTTATCCTTCAATTGGCCTTAAGCAATGTGTATTGGTCTAGCTCAGGTGCTGGTGATAGTCTTTGAAGGTGGCATGCGTGTTTCCCTGGTAAGCCTGCTGCTCCTTAACGTGAGCTGGGTGGAGACAGGACAGTAGAGCTAATGCTCCGCACTGCCAGCTGGGATGGAGCCTTGAGATAGAAGCTATGACTTCCTGGGGCTTGACAGACTACATCAAGGCTTAAGCCCTAGACTTCCCAAAACATTAAATGCTATATAATGCAGATTACTCTCTCTGCATATGGCAGAGGTAAATGTAGGCCACCCACCTAGCTCAGCTCAGTCACCTACTTACCACAATTCTCAATCCTCAAGCCACTCCCCCACTGAATAAAAACCAGGTGAGGCTTTGGGTCACTCTCTGGGTTCCGGAAAGCCATGTCATGGCAGGATTTAGAGGCCCTTGACTCCCCGATAATTAAAAGTATAATTTAGTGTCCTCATTTTCACTGTGGGTTGCATGGAAAGTGGTAGATTGGAATCAACTTGATGGGATTCCAATAACGTAACTTTGGGATTACAAATATTGGTTTCTTGGACTGAGACAAGGACCAGGAAGGGTCTTCTACATCTTCTTTTTAAGTTGTTCTTCTCAGGAACTTTGTTGCAGCAACAGAAAGCTATCTGACATAACCTCTACGTATATAATTTAACTTTAGATTCTAAGGCCCAAGGAGGCAGAGATTTTTGCCCTGTAATTCTAGTGCTATGTAAATACAGATTAAGGGAATAAATAACCAAACAAATCTCTGAACTAGAATAAAGATATTCTCTGTTTCTCTTTTATTAGTAAAGGTATAATTTGGGGCATTACTATATACTCAAGCAAAAAAAGACTCATATGAACTATAATATGACATTGTTGATAATTCCTGGCTCCTGTAGGTCCTGTGAATCTCTTTGTCTTACCTGGACAAAACTCCATTCACAAACTTTTCAGTGTATCTTTGAAAAAGACTAAGCTTCAAAGTCTACTGGTAACTTTCTAAGTGAAATTTCTAATTCCTATAGAAATTACTCATGTAGCACATAGCATTGCAACACTGGAGTGTTTCATAAAAGCTTTAAGGTTGCAGAAATTCTTTAATCAAATGGCCAATTAAAAATGCTAAACTTTACAGACTAAAATTTTACTTCTGTTCCACATTTCTGACATGGCCTATATCCAATACATTAACCACTTGATATAAGTCATTAGCATTTCAAACCTCTGACAATATCTCAAAGATAAGACAAGCCGCTCTGAGACCAAGCAAATCTCAATATAAAGTAAAAAGATCACTTGGCACTTCACATATGGTACCTAACATGACAGGAAGTCAACTTAACAGTTTTTTATTGTTTTGTGTTTTGTTTTTGAGACAAGGTCTCACTACGCAGCTCAGACTGACCTTGAACTCACTGTGTCATCTAGAATGGCCTCAAACTTGTGGCACTATTCCTGCCTCACTCTGCCAGAGAGTGAGGGTTACAGGTATGCACCACCATATCTGGCTATAAATTTAGTTCTTTAAAGCACCAGAATCCTGTTCAGTAAAACTATTAAAGTATAACAGGTACAAAATTATGGCCAAAAGAAATTATATCCACAGCACACTCCAGAAATTACTAAACTTGCAACCATATCATCTCACAGAACTTAAACTTAAGAGATAACTGAATTTCCCATACTAATACCCCTTCGACTTCTAGGTTTGTTTCTCATCTTGGCAAAAGGCAGCAGCAATGCCTAAATACAACACAACCATTGTATTTTGGGAGCAGAAGGGAAGAAAGTAGGAAGACTGGCCGAGGGCCAGAACTAGATCAGAGCAGGAGCCAAAGGAACAATGAGGGCGCCGAGATGACCTACCGATGCAGGGAGGGGAGGGGGCTGGGTATCTTCAGAGACAACCTCGGAGGGCACTTCTCCCCTCCTGTGAGTCCTTTCAGTGTCACATTTATGAGCAGCACTCATAGTTCTTTTGACATTAACTGATAAGGTCTATTAGAAAAAGAAAGTTGTAAAAAGTAGAACAACACTAAAGAAGCAAAGGGAAACAGGTGTTTCTGGTAGTAGAATAACCTGCCAAATGTCCTTAAATATACTAGGACAGATATAAGGGAAATTCATACAATGAAGGAAACATAGGGAAATGAAATGGATTTATAACTTCCTGAAAATTAAACATAAAACTTGGGATCGTGGAGAATGCATTGATCAATTCAGTGAAGATACAGTTGTAATGATGTAAAGATCAGAAAACAAAAGAATGAAAGAGGATAATGATTTCTACCATTGAAATATGTAGGAAACTAAAAGAAATTTTAGGTGGAAAACACCGAGAATACCCACATGTATTTAATAAATAATTATAACATCTGAGTTTCAATACAACTATTTAATTGGTGCATCACAAGAACGTAGTAAAGATTTGGAAGATAGTCCACAGAACTGTGAAAAATATTAAGATATGGTACAACTTCAGTGAGCTGATGATTTAGAGCAAAAGTCCTGTTTTTTTTGTGTAACCCCCAAAAAAAGCCAATTAAACTAACCCCAACCAAAAGCAGAAGACCAAGAATACATGTTGGTTGTAAGAGTTATATGAACACAAGAAGTGGGACAAAAGGAGAGTAGAAATAGCCCTGCTAATAAAAGAATTCTGTAATATTTAAAGAAATGTTTATTCAAAATACATGAAATATATTTGATAAGGCCTCAGTATTTATGGAATTTTTCTGTAAAGTAGAATAAATTTAACCAATTCCATAAGCTTCAGAGCAGGCTTCATTTTAGTCTCTGAAATAACACCAGGTTATCTGCCATAAGCAATGTACAATCACTCTTACTCCTTTGGGACATAAAGATGATGCAATTTCTCCAGACTAATGATATAATTTGCTTCTTTCTCTAACTTTTAAGTGGAATGCCAAAGTTCATTAGCATCTTTTCAGAAATCTAGAGGGTGAACTGAAGAACGCAAATAAAAATAAATTTTAAATTAGTTTCACTACCTTTTAGCATCTGAGGAAAAGGCTAAACAAAGATCTAATGGGCTAATTAACTGTAGATTTCAGAACCACTTAGTAATGTCTACTCTGTCCCAAAACCCCTGGAGAGCCAATGTTGGATTTATCCTTTCAGAAATGAGCAGTAAGTATCTCTCTCTCTCTCTCTCTCTCTCACACACACACACACACACACACACACACACACAGAATTCCATTCAAATATGCAAATACCTTCCCCCTAAACCTAAAGCCAAGAAAATACCCACACTGCCGTACATGCTCTGAAAGCAGCATTTATAAGTGATTAGAGCCTGAGAAAGAAAAACATGGATAAACAAAACCATGTGTTTCTACATCCCAAATCTTAGATGAAAGAAATGTAGTTAAGATGTCCATGGACTTAATGCCATCATACTAAGCATACTTGTAAAACTACAAATTAAAAGATTTTCAGAGGAATGCCTGATTAGAATTCAGCAATACCTGATTAGAACCTTATGAATGTGTTGGGTTTGGTCCATTCATCTGACATATAAGGCAGAATTAATCAAGTATGGGCACAAAGTCTTACACTATAGTGATGTTCAAAGAAACTGCAAGCAACAGAAAAGGAATTTTTGAAACCACACAAAGATGGGTTCCAATCTAACATCAACGCTACTTCTCACAGTTTTGAGACAGCAATCAATTCCCCTAAGTTCTGTGGTCTTCAATCTCATCTATAAAAACTAGGTCATAAGTTTCTGACATGAAACATATTCTTAACCTAAGATCTAATTCTATCATCGTGCTCCTTGGTATTTACCCAACTGAGTGGAAAATTTAATGACTACAAAAAAACCTAGATAAGGACGTCTATAGCACCTTTATTTCTAATCACCAAACTTGGATGTAACTAAGAAACCCTAAAAAAGGCAAAATGACAGTGGCACATTTATGCAATGGATTATTATTCAGTGTGCATGACTAGGAAAAGGCCTGGGGGAAACCTTACATACAGACTGCATAGGCAAAAGGCCAGGCTAAAAGGCAACATATGATACTACTCCAGCTACGTTAATTCTGGAGAAGGCAAAACTAGTGAGTTAAAAGGTCAGTGGCTGCAAGGATTCAGCCTTGATAGTAAGTGAAACATATGGGATATTTTAAAGGCAGTAAAACTAACCTGTATAAACTCACACTGGCAAATATGTATCATTACACATTTGCCAAAACCTCTAGAAATACACAACACAATAAACATAATATAAACAATGGACTGTAGCAGAAATATACCAAAGTTACTTCATCAACTGTAATTAATTATGCTAAGGAAATGAGTATAAATTGTGAAGAGTGGAGACGGGGCTGGCATTATCCTTTGCTCAATTTTCTATACATTTAACCCTAATCCAACAAAATAATCCATTAAAACTTTAAAATGAGGCTGCCTATTTTATAGTAAGGTGGCTACATGGAAGTGAAATAATATGCAGTGCATGGACATGATAAAAAATTAGTATTACTGATAGTATTACAAATATATAAAAACTCAAACTTAGATTATATGGATATATACATATGTGTGTGTGTACATGGTATGCATATGTATAATAAAATATTGTGCAGCATAAAAAAGTGTTTAATAATAACTAATGATTTCAGACATGTCAAAGTTCCAGAAAATGAATGTTGTCTTATAACACTATAAAGTACAAACTAAGTTTTGTTAAGCACATCTTTGAAATGTCATATGGGCTGGGGAGACATTGCAGAAGCACAAGCACCTTCCTGGCAAGTGCAAGGGCCTGAGTTCAATCCCCAGTTCCACAAAAATATGTAACAAAATGGCAAAAAGTAGAAACTTAATAGTCTCTTCTTCTCTACTTCGTAAATATAAGCACTGTTAACTTCCAAAGTCCATTCCTTAGAGGAAGGTCAGTTCTTGCTTAAGTTAGTGATTCTGCATGACATTCATAACAATCACGCCACAAATAATAACATTCATTTCAATGAGACTTCAGAATATGGACTAACTATAATAAGGCTATGATCATGTCTCACTTGTTCATAAACAGTCTTATGGAAGCAGCAAAAATAAACAGAATAATCAAGAAATAAAAACACTTAGAATAAATCAGGCTTCTCCATCTGAGAGTGTAGTCCGAGCCCACCTTTGGGACTATCTGTGAAAGCTGCTGGACATCCATGGCATCTATTTCTTCTCCTGAGACTGACTGGGAAGTTTTGGAATATAATCCCAGACGGCTAGCTAAATCAAAGAGAGAAAATGTTATTAAACAAAGTTTGTGTGATGGACTTAATAATAACATTTTCATTTAATGACTTGTTATCTACCCTCTTCTCAACTATAAAATAGCTATAAACTATAAAATATCTATAAATAAATATCCTAAGACAAACTACTGGTGATTCACATCGATCTGCATCTGTGATCAGTCTAGGGTTTTCTCTTTTTTTTGTTTAAATTTAAGAATAGATAATTTTCACTAAGCCAGCAAGATTCTGTTCAGCAGCTCAATTCTACACAAATCAGAATGCATTTTAAGTACAGTATCTGCAGTTAGACAAAATGTTAGTGGATTTGTGATAACAATATAGTTGGATATAGGTGAAAACAAATGCTGAAGAGTTAATTCTTCCAATGGTGTTTCTAGTGATGTTTCTTAGATAAAGTTTGGAACTCCTACTATAGTCCCTGTTAAAATTAATAAAATCAGAATTTACATAGTTCATCAAATTACTAAATTTATCAGCATAAATTAGTTTATAACCTCTGACAGGTTATCTTTTTTTTAAATGTGCATCCCCATGTTTATTTATTTATTTTTTCTTTGCAGTCTGTGGGTTTTTTTTGGGTTGAAATATTTTATACTTTCAAAAAAATGCAAAAAATTAGGAAAAACTGATCAGGATATAGGTGTGAAACTGGAGGTAGTAGATTTTCTGACAGGCTGATTTTACTTTTACATTCCTTGAGTTTGGAATTCCTTTCAGAAAGAAAGAGCCAGACATGGTGGCACAGGCTTATAATTCTGTTGCAGGAAGCAAGTTAGTAGAAATATTGTAGGCAGTCAGACAGGGTCAGGCCCTGAAGAGAAATACCAGCAGCCAGACACCTTACAGCTGTGGGAGGGAGGGATGCTCCAGCTGAGAGCCAGACCTAAAGCCCAAACAAATGCTAACCTCCCTAAAGACTGGCTTCCAGGGTTGATCATTACTCAGGGAGAATCCTTGTCTGAAGGTCACCAGATAAAGTCTGACAGATTACCTTTTGTGGGATTTTCCCTTACACTTCTTAAAGTACTCTTAAATACTTTTCAAATATCATAGGTGTATATGAGAAAACATGTAATAAACTATCTTTACCCTATTTATAAACAAATCTGCTTTTAAAAGTATGCTTAGGTTGATAGGAAAAGCTAAACTTCATGTATTCTTTCACATTCATCAGCCAGTGCTTTACCTATCAGTACAGTTGAAGTTAAAAATAACTTTTGGATAATATATACATATATATATATTATTTCATAATGGTAGTTATGCATTTTAATAAAGTATTACTTTTTAAACTAGAATCAGTATTTACAATTTTATAGTCTGAACAAAAAGTATCAATTATATAATTTCATCACTATATAAACATATTTCATATATAATTACAAAACTAGGCAGTGCAATATTTTAAGAATAACAGTATTTTAAGAAAAACTATCAAAATTTATCAATATCAAAAAACTATTTTGATGGTTTTTAAGAAAATCTATCAAAAACCAGAACATACCGATAGCAATTGCAGTCTCCTGTGAATCTCCAGTGATCATTTTTATAGCTACTCCCGAGGCGATGAGTGTTGTAACAGCTTCCTTCACACCAGTTCTGGGAGGATCAATGATTCCCACCAAGCCAAGAAAAGTCAGCTGTCCCAGTTCAGGACCAGAAGCCAAAGCAAGAACTTAAGAAAGAATAATGAAACCCAAAACAGAAACCGTGAGTCACAAAGACATGAGAATTTAGTCGATCATTAATTACTTAGGATTATATTATCACCGATAGATATTACACCACTTTAAAAATTCAAAATTATGATATAATTCATGTATAAAAAATAAGATAAGTAAGCAGCTACACTCTTTTTTTTTTTGGTCTTTTTGAGACAGGGTCTCACTATGCAGTTCAGGCTGGCCTTCAGCTCACTTTGTAGCTCAGGCTGGTCTCGAACTCACAACAATCCTCCTGCCTCAGCCTCCCGAGTGCTGGGATTACAGGCATGCGCCACCACGCCCGGCTTTTGCAGCTACACTCTTAATTTACTGATAAGAGACATCTGCTAAAATAATATCTATAATTATCATGTATGCACCTTGTACGATACCAAAACATTATGAAGTTTTCAATGTATTAATTTATCGAATCTGTCTTGTTAAGGTGTCTTGAAACTGTCTGATATTTGTACTTCAATAAAATAAAATAAATTCAAAATTATTACATACCAAGACATTACAATTTAATAGTTCTGAGTAGGGGCTGCTAGCAAACCTATTATATATTTAAAGTAGCAAAATAACAGAACCATTACAAAGACAGAGCAAGTGAGAGAGAATTAAGACCATTTTTCAGAGCAACCACATACAGCTACTTTCCACAGAAACTACTGTTGCTTTAGACAACACAAACTGTTCAGGTAGGTAAACAAAGATTTTCAACATTTACAGTCAGTCTTAAACAGACACCTCTGAATGCGGTTTCTAATGCATCTTCATCTTTCCATTTCATTTCATAGGTCTCCAAAACCATTCAACAGCCTGACAAGAAGGCTGCATTAATTAATTATAGCATGTAACAACAGCACACATGAAAGCCCTGGAAGGTGAAGTTACTCTATAAAATCATTGTAAAACCATTAATACTAGTTTGGATTCTTGCACTCTTTCCCAAACATTAACTAAAATTCTTACTTGTAGCTTTTTAATACTACCACCAAATCATTATTTATAGTTTCCTGCCATCTCTGGGCAATTATAACACATTACAAAGTAGGGTTTATTTCTCAAATATTATTCAGCTTACCCTCAGAACTCTGGAACCTATACTAACTACCCTTGTGAAACAAAGGGATACACATGCATCCGGAATACCATTAGACTCAATAGCTTAAATTACCCAAAAAACACAAAGATGTACATAAACTGAACATAAGCACCTGGAAGAGAAACTGACTGTCCCAGGGGCACCAAAAGTACCTATTCTTATTCAAGCAGAAGGCATGGAGAATTGGGAAATCAAAGTTAAAGAAAAGCTACTTTAACTTTTCCATTATAAGAGTGATACATCTAGAGCTGGAAATACAGCTCAGTGGCACAGCGCCTGCCTGGCAGGTGCGAGCTCTTGAATTTGGTTTGCAGATGTGAGCACCAAAGGCTTTCTCTCTGAAGAAAATGGGCCTCTGGACAGTTTCTGGCCTGGGACAGAGGCAGATGGTAACAGAAACAGACAGTGACTATCAATCTGTATGCCAGCAAATGCTAGGAGGAGATAAGGTCTGGATACTACCAATGGAGGGGTGGAAATGGCCTGGAGGTTAGTATCCTGTATTTATCTGTCCACATCTTTAAAAAATTAAGAGCTTCTGATACCATTTAGGTTAAGAACACAGAAACATTTTTCATGTGGAAGCCTTCTGACAAAGAACAATATGTTTAAAATTAAGCATTTAAGAAACAAGTTCTTTTGGGGGTGATGTTGAGATAGTTTTTTTATAGTCCAGGCTGCCCTTAAACTCACCATGTAGAGCCGGGCGTGGTGGCGCATGCCTGTAATCCCAGCACTCGGGAGGCTGAGGCAGGAGGATTGTTGTGAGTTCGAGACCAGCCTGAGCTACAAAGTGAGCTTACAAAGTTCAGACCAGCCTGAACTGCATAGTGAGACCCTGTCTCAAAAAGACAAAAAAAAAAAATAATAATAATAATAATAATAATAATAATAAACTCACCATGTAGCTCAGGTTGGCCTGAAACTCATGGCACTCCTGCCTTAGCCTCCCAACTGCCAGGATTATAGGCTTGTGTCACAATGTCCAGTAGGAAACAAATTTGATTAAGATACAAGTACCTATCAACTGAGATTTAAAGTTGGTCTACTCTTCCACCAGAGAACAAGGGCAATCTCAGGGGTGGAAGGAAGCAGAGAAAACGAATAAGAGATATTAGGTAACAACAAAGGACCACAATGTTTCTCAAAATCCTGTGAAACCAGAATTTTCTCCTCAGGTGGAAATAGCTCAGCAGATTAAAACACCTGCAAGCAGGCGCAGGGGCCTGGGGTTCTACCCCCCAGCCTGGGCGCACTGAGATGGCAATTAAGACTAGGCATGCTGGCACACACTTATAATCCCAGCTCTTGGGAGGCTATAAACAGGGGGATCACTACAAGTCTGATCTAGTAGTGAGACCCTGAACATCCTGTACATTCTTCCCTAAAACACAGGAAAAAAAAAAAAATGTTCTCCTTTACCAAGTCTAGTCTTCCTCACAGTGCTACAACACAAAACTACACATTTTGTTAATATTCATAACCTTTCAAAACGTAAAGTGTGAAAACCTTCATTCTTCTAGGTTTTCACATCCACCCTAAACCTGAAACCTGCTGTGAGCTGCTAAGAGCAACCCAACCATCCCCACAGCTTTTATTTTCTCAGTTTTACTTTTTAGTTATTTATTTGGTACCAGGTCTCACCAAGCAGCTTGGACTCATAGTGATCTTCCTATCTCCGCCTCCCCAGCTCTGGGTTTATAGGCTTGCACCACCACACGCAGTTTCGGTGGCAGCTCAGTGTATCTAGGGAGGGGCCAGCATGGCATGTGGCACCAGAGCCCAAACCTGGGTCCTCGCCCTTGCCAGGCAGGCTCTTAGGCTGCTCAGCTACCTCCCCATTTCCCTACCTTTTTGTTTAGCCATTTCAGTGCTTCACTAACAACTGGAGCCCAACTGCAAGTGATGACATCTCTGAAGATCTGTGGAAAACAGATCCATTTTGTTCCCTGCTTCTGTTTTTGTTAAGTATATCTTAGCAAAAATAGAGTTAAAAAGAAAACCAAAGCTGTAGATGCACAGAGCCAGCAGAAGCAGGTATCCTAGGAAGGCAACAGGGCCACTTTGCCAGTCTTCCCTGGAAGAGCTCAGAGAGCCTCCCAAGGCTCTTCACGGGCAAGCTTTCCCCACAAAAACCTCTCCCAGGCTGTGAGGCCTGGAAGCCTCCTGAACTACACGTGCTCTAGCAACTATGATTCTAGGCCAAGCCCCAACAGTGACATTCTTCCCATCTAGTAGGGGAGGGGGACTGAAATGAACCAGGAAGGCAGACGTGGCCTATTCACCAGAGACAAGCTTCCTGTGGGCAGGAGCATCACACTTCAGTCTCCACCTGCAGGCCCAAAGAGAGCCCATTCAGAACAATGGGGAAGAGCATCCAGCTCTCCAGAATACCCAGCGAGCATTGCACATGTGGCCTGACAAATTTATATTTATTAAGGTGGTTGTTTTTTTCCTTTTTCTTTTATTTTGGGCAGAACCAGGGATTGAACTCAGGCCCTTATACTTGCCAGGCAAGCGCTTATTCTATTGATCCATCTCCCCAGCCCTATATCTATTAAAAAAAAAAAAAAAAAAAGCCCTCTGACCTCACAGCATCTATTTTTAGAACTTACCCAAATAAACTATAGAGAAGAGGTTCTTCCTACCCCAAAACTGATACTTAGAGAATCTACTTTGATCTGAAGGACCCAGAAAGCCTGAGGGCTAATAAAGCAGAGATGTGGAACCATGTTCAGGATTCAGACTGGTGGGAAGAAAACTAGAAGCCTTGGAAACTACTATCAAAATCAATTATGTTAGGAAGGAAAAAAGTTATTTTTTCTTTAAAAGAAATTGTTTTCATACAATATTTTTTCATACAATATTGTATTGATCTATATGCAAAATAAATCTTCATCTGGGACGCTCCTTTCCTTGGAGACAGAGTGTGAGATTCTGGACAATCACAGTGTAGTCCATAAGTCCAGGTAAGACGCCCCAAGCTCTAGTAGGATGTGGCTCAGCCCTGGCTCAGGCTCCTGGGCTAGTACAGAGCTCTGACAGGCATGGACACAACGTTCAGCAACAGGCTAGGACAGCATTTGTGGCCCACAGCTTAGCTTGCTGAAAGAGCAGAAGTCCAAAGAACCTCTCTACTTGTTTTAAACCTAAGAATGCCCTTAATTAAGTGAACCACAAATATCAACCAAAAATTTCATGTTAATTTTTTTCTTTCCCCAAAAGTATAGTATTTGACTTCTATTTCATTTAAATTATAAGAGGAAACCAACTCTTACAATTTGAGACTACAAACTACATGTACCCTGCACGAGGCAGAAGATGAGAAGCAGGTATAAAATGGGCCTGTCCCGAACCCTGGAAGTGGCCCGATGTGTGGTGTCAAGCACGACCTCCCTCCCACTCCCTTCTCAGTCAGTGTCCAGGTAGCAGCATACACACGAGCCAATGATAATGAATCTTCAAACAAAAACTACTTTGATTTTTCCAATATAAGAGTGATACACCTAGGACCAGAAATACAACTCAGTGGCACAGCACCTGCCTGGCAGGTGCGAGCTCTTGAGTTTGGTTTGCAGATGTGAGCACCAAAGGCTTTCTCTCTGAAGAAAATGGGCCTCTGGACAGTTTCTGGCCTGGGACAGAGGCAGATGGTAACAGAAACAGACAGTGACTATTAATTTGTCAAATCTCCAAACTGCCACACAAATCCCCAAACTGCAACACAAAACACCCGAGTTGATTGCAATGGGCCAACACTACAATTAAGACTGAATCCTAAGGCTTAGTTAGTTTAGAAAAAATGACTCATACTTTTAACATCTTTTGTCTTAAAATAGAAACAACACACATGTCATTGGTTTGCCACTCCTGGAAACAGGATATGGGCTCTTCTTTACCTTCCTAGTGAACGCCAAGAGCAATGAGGGCAGAAAGGATCCAGGCAGCAATCGCCCTACCTTAAAGGGCAGATCAGAGGTTTAAGATTTCCACTTTTAGGAAACTGCTTTATTTCTATTAACTATAGACAAAGTGACAAAATTAGAAAAGGATAACATCATTTTACCTTTAGCATCTCCCTTTTCAGATAATAAACTTGTTTAAAATAAAATCTTTATCACCTACTCAGAGACTTTCCTGCAGGCCTGTAAGAACCAGAGACTTCCTATTTTAGGTCAGTCTTGGCTTTCCACTTTTGGCATCAGTTAATTAAAGCACCAACACCTCAGAAATTGTGAAAATTCTGTAAAGCCTATATCTAGAGTGAGAGAGCTTGGATGCGAAAACTGATTCATCTAAAAGTAAATGAAAGCTCCTTCTGTCCACTCCAGGTATTATGCTGACTCTACCTTACCTCTGAGTCCCGCCGAGCCCATGCGTGCCTTCTCTTGCTGGTACAGATCTCTCTGCTGCTGTGTAAGGGTCAAGGTCTGCCCTTTGCTGTGGTATGTAGTACAGTACTTAATCACCTGTTCATAGGCACCCTTCATAAAACAAATCTCTGGTCTGTCCTAAGAAAAAAAAATACACCAAATAAAAGTTTAATCTCAGTTTGTACATATCTGTTATTGGAGTCCAAAACCAAGGGACATGCATTTCTCACAATCCCCAGGGAAAATTGAGTGGTACTGAATCCTGAAGACCAGAACCTCATATGGGGGTGTTCTGCACCTTCTATAGAAAACAGCACTTGTGCCATCCTCCTGCACACTGAAAACAGTGATCTGCTCAGCCCTGACTTAGGCATTCTAGATCTGGAAAGAGACTCATCTCAATGCAACAGGAAAAGGAAAAGGCTCTAACTTCAGGTATAAGCAATAGTTCACGTTCCTTACTCACTACTAGCTTTCTATCTGTATCTACCTCTACAACACTATGGTCCCATTTAATTCTCACAAGCATCATGTAATTGGGCAGACTCCTTGGTTCAACCTCCAGCACCATTAAAAAAAAAACACAAAATGAAAGATAATAAAGGTAATATTCAGAAGTTTACAATGAAATCCAGCAAGTCCCACCCAACACTTCTCATCTCTAGTGCTATAGTCCACAGAGACAAATCACTTTTAACCCCATTGCCTGCTGCCACGCTTACTCCTACATCAGTAACACATGTATAGTGCTAACACCCCTTAACTACCGATTTCACACACCACTTGTTAGAGTAGGTGACCTACTCCACCTCTCATAATCTTTACAATACAATTAAATCAAAGGTTGTCAGTATTGTGGATCCCAGCAGAGCCAACTCTGTAGGCCTTCATTTCCCAGGGTCCATCCAGCCCTGTCCAGATCATGCCCCACCTGTGCCATAGGACTTAGGTAGGAAATGGGAGCTGGAGTTGGATCGTCCCCTCCATGTGCAATTTGGCCCTGGTCACAAATGGGCTGCCTTGGCCTCACATTTCCAGAGTCACCTCAGTATCTCTCTGAGCTCTACAAGTAAGTTCCAGAAAAGGCAATTGCATAGGTTGGAGTCCAAGAGATCACCAGTCCTATGGAGTCTGGAAGTCCCCAGGGCTACTGTGGACACTTGGGAAAAGTCACAGGCAGCTTCTATTTAAAAATCAATGCTTGCTTCCCACTTCCTGATACAACATTCTTCCATGTTAACTGGGTCAATCAAATATTTTTTGTGGAAAGTAGGTCCTGTCATATCTCCTAATAGCCTTAAGTATCCTGGATTTGTTCCTTCAATATATTAGTGCCTTTGCACAAGCCTCTGACATGGAAATTATTCCACCACCCCCACCATTATGACCACTTGGGACAGGCTACAAATGATCAAATTTTAACACCAAACCTAGGAAACACTGAGCACTCTCACATCAGCAGGGAGGCTGAGAAACCCATTTGGGAGTGAGATGGAAGGGGAATGAACTCTACCCAGAAGCAGATAAGGAAGACAGAAGCACCCTATGGATAGGCAAGCAACCTGACACACACACGGCTGCCACCAAGCCCAAGAGGAAGGCAAGATGATAAAGTGAAAAACTATAAAAGAAGGCATTAGCACAGCTGTTCGCTAAGCCTACCCCTCCAAAACCACAGGCCAAGCCTAGAAAGGCTGAAAATAAAGCAGAAAAGTGAATCATAGGAAATGGGAAAGCAGATCCCAGCAAGGATATGAACAACACCAGAAAAAAAAAAGAAAAAAAAAAAAAAAACACCCAGATTTTTAGTAGTCCAGTCACAAAAAATAGAAGGCACATGGGATGCCATTGCCTCTTCAACACTTCCTGTTCAAAGCCACAACAAAAGGCTTTGTTGACCTCTACATGACATTTGGGGGAAGGAGTTTGTCACTAGTAAAATGTTGTAGGCTGTTTCCCACATCTTAGCAGAAGTAACTTTTTTTGATAAGGATCTTATAAGGCTGTATACAAGTTGGCTTAAAGGGAAGATCACTTCTTAGCCTAAATCTAAAGATATTCTTTACTGCCTTGTAAATCTTTTATAGTTCTGCTTTTTACAGTTGTTTTTAGTCTTTTCTGAACTGATTTCTGTGAAAGTATGAGACAGAAATTCAACTTGATGTTTTTCTTTATGGATAAGTAGTTGTTCCCATGCCCTTTACTGAAAGGTTCATCTTGTCCCACTGACCTGTAACTCTTGTTCTTCGCTAAGTCTAGTTTCTGTGCAATCGTGGGTTTTTTCCTGCATTTTTTAGGGAAGGGCCTACAGGATATTCGGAGTGTCACGACTCTAGTGATTCTCCTACTTACAGCTGTCCAAGCCCCTGCTCCTGCTTGCAAGTGCTTCAATCTGCTGATCTATTTGGCCAGCCCCAAGTAATTGTGGTTGTACTGATGGTGTCCACCCGACTCTATGGTCAATCTGTCTAACGTTGTGGCAGCACTATACAATCCTAATCACTACAATTTTAGAAAAATGTTTTACTAAAAACCAAGATGCTACCACATCTGAGCATGGTACTGATCAACTAGTCCCACTTCCCACGCTGCTATCAAATTTTTCTTCCTTAGGAGAACCTTTGCTACTACACTTATTTGTTCTTCCAAATGATTTCTAGAATTAGACTGATTAGTCTAATTTTAAAAAAAACAAAATGTTGAAATTTTTGACTGTATTTTATTTAATTTACTGGTCAATTTTGTGAGCCTGTCACTTTCACAATGTTCAATCTTCTGATCAATTAACACGATAGCTCTCCATTTATTTAGGCTTTTTAATGTCTCTCAATAAAGTTGTAAGTGGTGGTAATGACCATGGTGGTGCACAAGCATCTTGGCTTCTCCTGCAGGCGGAGGTGTACTTTCCTCCCACACACACTCCTGCCAAGTGAGAAGTGTGTGTCACTCCCCAAAGGACAGGCCAATGCTTAATCTGCTCCTTGCTGCTACTGTGGTGCACACTGAGGCTCGCTCAGCACGGTTCCCAGGTAACCATGGCAAGCAGCAAGACAAGTATACTATTGTTTTCAAGGCCCATTGGCCATACTTCCTTCCTGTTCAGGTTTTGCCTTGTGTAAAAATAAACCACTTTTATTTGTACCACATAAAATTACATTTTCTATTGGCTCTGTCTTATTTATATCTTACATTCATTCTTCCCAAACTCCCCTGTGATGTAAAATCTTTCCGTGATACTTTTCACACGGTCAAATGAGTAAACATATATCACTTCCATATTGTTACTAGAAACCTCCCTTCTTCAGTCTTTTTCGCTCTTTTTTTTTTCTGATTTTTGAGTTGATTGACTTTTAAACCTGCTATATGTAAGTATCAGGAACTTCTCATCCTTATCCTCACTGGATTCTAAGCCTTTCCCTCGCTTTATTATCTATCAGTATTTCTTGAAAAAGGAGACAGTATGGGATATACATTTTTATTTTACCTTCACATTTATTAAGATTAGCTAGAAATAAACTTTCTGCCATCTTTTTTTCGGTATCTCCGGGGACTGAACTCAGGATCTTGTTTTACCAGGCAGACTCTTATGCCACCAAGCTATCTCCCTGGCCTTACTGCCATCTTGAAGGCTTTTCTCACTTAAAATTCTAGAGTCACCATTACAACTGGAAAAAAATATATAAAGAAATTACTGTAATTCTTAAACCTTTGCTCCCCTCCCTACTCTATCCTTTCTCTGGGGATTAAATATGGGGTCTTCACACTGAGCTACCTCCCAAACCATTTCTTTTTAAAAATTTTGAGATACCGTCTTACTAAGTCATCCAGTTAGGTTTCAGCTTGCCATCTCCTGGCTCAGCCTCTCAAAGGAACAAGTATGTCAGCCCATGCCCAGTGCACCCTGTATCTTACACTGTCTACCTCTTTCTGCTAGCTTCCTTATTGGATAAATACGCTATGCAAAGTATTTTTCTCTTTTTCTTACGGTCTTTTGTTTCTCAGAGAGAGAGGCCCATCTCCATTAGTTTGGTCCATTTTTTTGTCACACTGAAAACTTTCCCAAAGTTTCTAACAATCTCTGGCTGTCCATTTACAATCAAGGGTAAAATAATCAGAGGACTAAAATCTCCATAGGTATTGGCAGAGCTAACCAGCTAGTGCACTTTGCTGGTAGGTGATGAAGTTCAGCACAAACTAAGTTTTTTCAACAAACATAAGGCTCAGCTCTTCTGAAACTCTTCACTACTCTGATGCTGACAGTGAAGGTAAACAGATGCCTGCCTCCATGTTGTAAGACACAGGTGGAGTTAAGGCCTAGAGGCTTATAATTAAGGAAAGACATTTTGCCTTCAGTCTTAAACCGGAGTCCTACCCTCCACTCAAGATAAGATTTCTTACATTCCAGAAGGGTAAAGGAACATGAATGATCTGGTCTAATAAAATAGAAAAGCTACTGAGGAGAGTTTCATTGGTTCTTCACTCAGAATTAAACTTTGTCTCCTACATTTACCTTGTATCTTACTCCCCGCCTTCAAAGGTACTTATGAATTAACTTTTATTCCTTGTGATTTTTGGCTGAGTACAGAGAGGGAAGAGATAAAAGTGTAGTGTATATTCAAATAAAAACCCTCTAAAAACAAACTATTTGAGCAACTGGAAATACTTTTAAATTGGCAAGTCTGCCTTATCTGTGTCAGGCTGACCTCTTCCATATCCTGGGTCGCACCTGTGCTTTAGGTTTTGTCAGTTTTATTTGTACAAAGAATTCTTTGGGTTGGAAAATGGGGAGAAGAATCACATAACCATTTTCAAACTTCTATTCTGCCACTCTCTGTCCACCACTCCTGCAACTAAGACTATTTCATCTTCCATATGCACTTCTATGAAATTACATTCAAGACTGCTAAAAAGTCCTATCAATTAAGTATTACATGAGACACATACTCTTTTTGCACTGTGTATTGTTTCATAAGGGGTGAGACAGACTCATCAAAAAACTATTTCTTAGCCGGGCGTGGTGGCGCACGCCTGTAATCCCAGCACTCGGGAGGCTGAGGCAGGAGGATTGTTGTGAGTTCAAGACCAGCCTGAGCTACAAAGTGAGCTTAAGGACAGCCTGAACTGCATAGTGAGACCCTGTCTCAAAAAGACAAAAAAAAAAAAAAAAAAAAAAAAAAACTATTTCTTATCCTCAAAAAATACAGTATTTAAGTTTTAAAAAGTTATTACAGTGGAGGGCACACTGCCAATAACAATAAGAGAGTTTGAAGCAAGGAGGAAAGAGCATTTTGAGGAGGATTAGGAAGTTTAAATATTAAACTAGTAACAGCAAACAGCAATGATGTAATTCTATCCTATGGATAATTCAGAATTCATTAACCAGAAAAACATTCTAAAGTATCCAGGAATAAGATGATAGTTTAAAATATCAGTACACATGGTTTTGCGTCTGTAAACTGCATCAATCAATATGGATTACATACATAGTATTCGGAAAACACTTTTAAACAAAATACTGTGATTTCAATTGTTCTGAAAATAAGACATCCACAACACAGTGTAACTGAGGTGTAACAAACTCTTAAGAATAAACACACTGAGAGAATCTATTATCACAATCTCTGAGAGACTTGAAGTCAAGCCATACCTTGCTTAAATCTTCTGCCTACAAAACAAAGCTAAATGTATCTATGCATAAATTCTATAAGCACGAGACCAACAAATAGAACATGGAAGTAACAAGACATCAGCATACTTTTTTTTTTTTTTGATGGTACTGGGGATTGAACTCAGGATTCTTCACTTGCCAGGCAAGCCCTTCTTCTACTGAGCTATCTCCTTAGCCCCAGCATACTATTAATGGGCATATTTAAAAACATACTTTATTATGTACAGTTATTGTTTAAGCTAGAGATTAAGTGAAAAACTAGTGATCAAAGGTGAACAAGATATAAATATCGTACTCTTTATATACCTGCTGTGTCCGGTGTACACACTTAACAGCCATCCACTTTTGCTCGGAGCTAAAAGGGTACTCAGCTTTTCTGATATAGTCTTGTTGGAGTCCATCAAGACCCATCTATAAGGCAGAAAATTAGGTTGATTTGAACACATCATATGATTTCTTTTTCCTTTAACAAATAACAAAGATCATGCTTGTAACCTGGTAGATTAGAAATAATGGATTATTTTTCAAATAATGGTGAAAAACAGCAATGCTCCACCTATGCATAGCAACTTAACTTTTCAACACAAAAGCTTAAGTGTGTGGACAATCTTTTAAATTATGTTACGGAAACCAAACCTTTAATGCTAGCTGTATTAATTTACCAGCTCAAATTCTGGAAGAAGAAATATATAAGTAAATAAGGGTATTGAACCAATACTGAGCTTAAACTTTTATAATCAGGACAAGGTTCAGATTCAATCCTATACTTCCTGTGGACTCAAATGTGTCCCACCTGTTATCAACACTAGTACTTCATTCCCTACTCACTTTATATCCTGGCTACAACTGAAGTCACAGAGCTGTCCTGCTCTGCAAGGCCCTTTGAATCTTTTTATAAGTACCCAAAATATTTTTAAACTACTCAAAAATGTACAATTTGTTGTTGTTTATTTGCAATAGCTTCAGACTCTCCTTGGTATTCAAAGATCCTAGAGAAAACCACCATACAGCATATAGTATTTCCCCCAAATTATCTAGATTAATCACAGTCTATTATAAGTTTACGTATTCCTCTGTGCTTTTATTCTAGTTCTTGTATTAGTCTACCTTATTCAAACTTGTCCTATAGGATATCATGTCTGCATCTTATACTATGAATAACCACTAAGAAGGCAACAATATGCAATGTATTAATTGTTGAAATTGTCCTACTAATCAGCTTTGAAACTGTCTCATTGCTATCTGTTTCTCAAAAAAAATTATTAAAAAAAATAAAAATAAAAATCTCGTCCTAGCCTTCAAATCCCAACTCTACCTCTGAATCTGCCTTGTCCTTACATGTGACTCAATGTTTGAGATGTAACGTCCCAGCCTGCCTTTCACTTGTCCCAAGAATGTTGCTGCTGACTTCCTACAAAAGCGTAAGTCTTTGCATATACAGAAGTCATTTCACACTTCATCTAAGAAGCTAATAAACAGTACTTTGGTTCATGAGCTCAGTTCTTTCCACAATTCTAGCTGCAAGCTGAACTAGACAAGAATCAAATCAAATTTCCCCATTAAGTCAACTTTGAACCTAACTACAGGATTTGATTTGTTCTGGTGGCTGGAGACCAGAATCATGGAAAGAACCAAGTTCATGAACCCCACTGTAACTTGCTAAGTATAACATAGAAAGTACTGGATCTTTAGCTATAAGGAAACAAAGTGAAAAATGAAAATAAATATTTGTTTTAAAACTACACATTTCAGCAAACTAAATATTTTAATAACCTTTAATTCTATATTGGCTTTCATTTACAATAATCTTATTTAGATAATCTTATGATCTTATGCTTCACATAAGTCTTAAAGTTTTCTCCAGCTATTCCCCAAAGCAGGCAGTTATTTTTCTTCAGAATGACAGAATAAGTGTCTAGATTTCTCACTAACAAAAATGTCAAATGAAGTAAACCAGCTTAAATGTCACATGGTTTCTCTTACATGAATACTTAAGTATATAAATAGACAACAAAACATGAGACAGATAATAGAAAACAGGGACACATCTTTTGCAAATAGGAAGGACACCTAGAGATATGAAGGACAAAAAAAGAAACAAGATGTAATGTGTAGCCCAGATCCAGCCCAGCACAGCCCGGGCTGGCAAGTGGGTGGGAGAGCTTCTGGCTTCCAAGTCTGCGGGACCCATCCAGAAGAAAACTCAAGTACCTGCGTGAGTGAGACCCTCTACCGTGCCTCCGGGACTCCTGTAGCCCTCCGGAAGCCCCGCCCCCAAGCCCACCCAGTCAGTGAGAAATGCTGAGAGAGATCCAGCCCAGCCCGGGCCCGCCCTGCGTGTGGGAGAGCTTACAGCTGCCCTGCACCCATAGGACCCTCCAGACCAAAACCAACGCACCTGCTGAGACTCTCTACCACGCCCTTGGGACTCCTACAACCCCCATCCAGAAGCCCACTGAGTGAGTGAGAACTGCTGCAATTCTCTCCGGACCCCCAGATCCAGCCCAAGCCCAGACCCAATTAAAGACTTAAAGTTCAATACATCAATACTTGATGGAAAAATACCTGTTTCACGTTATGCCTAAAATGTTTGAGATTTAGACAGATAGTGAGGGTAAACCAAACCGCACATGTTACAGGGTAATAAACAGCTTCTCTTCTGGAGGGTTAACAACCTAATTTTGCACATCAAAAATTGGAGAAAAGGCAGGGCTGCAAGGTCAGCCAACATTTTGGCCTTAGTCTTTCAAGGTCAGTGAAGACTCAGGACATAGGAGAACCTGTACTGTAACATCATGGAACTCAGTTGTGCCTCAAATATGGAGCCACAGAGGAATGCGATCAATGATGTATAGTGTGCCTCAGGAGAGTCATATGGTGAGAAAACATTCTCTCAGGATTCCACAGAGAGCAAATTAGGTCAAACAATGGCCATGACTAATCCACATGGATGACACTGACAATGGATCTACAAAGCTACAAAGTGTGGTACAGGGTTTATAGGATAAACCCTGAGGGTACCTGACTGTCCTTATCCGATACAAAAGTTACATTTCTTGTTATACAGGTCTTGCTTTACCTTGGTCTTAACCATCCAGCAGAAAAGTATAAAAAGGAGGTATATAAAGTAAAGCCATATTAATATACTGAGCTATGAATGCCTCAAGTCAACAACTTCTGCAGATAACCCACCTCTATTGGGGACTGCTGGACTGTGTTGGATTGTTTTGCTGAATTCATGCACCTATAGTATTTAGATGCCAATGGAATACCCACCTCTGACAGGACTAAACAAAAACAGAGTATATACAAAATAGTCAGGATAGATATACTGCTACTTCCACTTAACTCAATGAGAAGATTTGTACTAATAGAGCTTGGACAGAACACCCTGTGCGCTTCTTGTCTCATGGATAACCACTAAGAATATAACAATGCATAATGTGTTAATTTTTTAAAAAGTAAATAAAAAAATAAATAAGGAATAGAGGAAATCAGATCAGAAATAATTTCTGAAGTAAAAAAAGAAATGATAACTATAGTGAAAGAACTACCAGGTGCTTCAAAAGAAGACATTAAAAAAACAGAGAATAGAAAAATGATGGAACCCTTGAATAAGCAACATAGGAAAAGGAGAGAACATATGAAGCAGACTCAAAGAGATACACAGAAGTTATAACCTCAAGCACAGGGTGTCAACAGTTGAGGACAGGTCTTTTTTTCCCTCAGTCTTTTGATTAAATAAGTCTAGTTTCATACCCACTTGCTCCTTTTTACTCTAATGAGAAATAAGACGCTATTTAATTTTGTTCTTCCATCGCTAGCATTTTTTCTATGCATATGCTTTAATGATTTTTTTCTTTACAATTAGTTTTAGACAGTTTCAGTTTTGTGTATCTTGGTATAATTTTATCATATTTGTGTGAAAAGTTCATTTTTCTTTGAAATGTTATGCTATAATTTTAACTTAATTTAATTCAGAAATTTTAAATCTTTAAGTATTTATTGCCTACCCCCTTCTACTTTGAGAATTATGTGAATGTAAGATTCTTGATTTTGGCACAGGGAGAACTATTATATGACTGATCTATAAACTCTTTCTTCATGTTTATTTTAGACAAAAAAGAAAAAGTACCTATAGTATTTAAATGCCAACAGAATACCCATCTCTGACAGGACTAAACAAAAAAAGGGGATACAAAGGAAAAACCATTTTGTATTTGTATATGCAGAATGGTTAGGATAGATATGTAGCTCCATTCACTTAATTCTATGAGAAGAAAGATTTGTATTAATAGTGTTTGGACAGGATGTCCTGTCTGCTTCTTGTAGTATGGATAACCACTAAGAAGATAACAATGTAAAATGTATTAATTATTGAAAGTGTCATATTAATCAGCTTTGAAACTGTCTCATTGATATTTGTCGCAATAAAATAAAATATATAATGTGTACATGTAAAAACTCCCCACAAGGAAGGTAACCACTATGTTCTATAAACCTGTACTAATAAAAATAAAAATTAAAAATATAGGATGTAGGATATAAACAGTCACTGAGAACAAGAGCTCCTTCTCCCTACACAAATTTTAATTTGACACTCATTTTGAGATACTGATAAAGGAAGCAAAAGACAGGCAAGAGAAAGGTATTTCAAACAGCTGCCTTAATATCTTTACATGGAAATAATAATATTGCCTTTTACTCATTCAGCGTTCATACTTCCAAAGGAAGCACATATTCACTTAAAATGTAGTATTAACCAGCAACTGGCCACATTTGTATGACTTTTCAAATATAGGTCTCAATAGTACTGAAGATGAATACTTCTTCCTGAGAAGAAATCCATCTGTGGTCATTAATTTATACCTTGCATGTAAGGTAGTATGGTAATATTGAAATAGCTTTGCATTTCTAAGAGTAAAATTGTATTCCAAAAGGCAGTAAAACACAGTGAAATATTCTGAGTCTTTTTCACTCAACACCTAATACCTAGTAATGTTCAAATTAATGGCTTCACATAGTCTACTGAAAAGTAACACCAAGAAAAGCAACCAGGTACATACCTTCATGGCAAGAGCAATTAAAGCTCCTTCTGTAGGCTTCCCCATTAGAGTGTTGTTCCTAATCACAGCATCATTGCATACACAGCCTGCCTAAGAGAAACACACACAAACTATGAACCCATCATGATGTCTTCAGCTACTGTGAAGAAAGTTACCATCTTGGAAAATAAAGTACTTACCTCCACAATTCTGCTAACAGCTGGGTTATAGAATCCATGAACAACATCACCATCAACAATCACATCCCCAAACTGATTATAGCCAACTCCAGTAACCTAGGGAACAGAAAGTGAGAACAATAATACAAATGGGAAAGAGGACTTGTAAAAACGAAAAACTCTTCAGTTGTATGCATCCCTTTAATTATCTACATCATGGCATTTAAAGTTTAGCCCTAGAAAAGTAATATTTGTCTAAAAGAAAAAACATTTAATAAATAATAATCAATATTTGAGATAAAAAGATGGACTAAAAAAAGAAAAACTAATATCCTACTCTCAATATCTAGACTATATAAGTACATGTAATCCCAATATCCCTTCTGAAAGGACATACTCATGAACACAGCTTTAGGTACCCCTGACCAAACCAACACCCTAAAGAGCAACAGCATCATATAAGACTTACGCGAAAGGGACCAAAATAAACATGGATGCAACTTCTATTAATTTGTCTAAGGCTGATTCTTTTCAATAACTTAGATGCAAATATGTTTGAAGATACTGTACCCAATCATGAGATTAAGAACATTCCACTCAAAACTCTTTTAAAGATAAGAAGGACTGGAACTTGTCCTCAAACAACTTCAGGAAGAACCAAAGAACAGAGATACATACTTGAGATTTTCAACAAATACTTTTTTAAAAAAAAAAGTGGCTCATTCATTCAAATGTTCATTACTACAATGTTCATTTATTTACATACTTTCTGTTCTTACAAATCAGCATAAAAAGAAAAAGGAGCATTGAAGCTCACCTTAGGATAAGAGCTATGGAATACTATGACAATATATACCATATGGAGCCAGCTCGGAGTAGTCAGCAATGTCTTTCTGAACAGGGGTTTGAATTGATGAGCAAAAAAGAGATTATCGACTACCTTAAGCAGTGACAAGAGCAACAAAAGTCCTAGGAGTAATTCTGTCACAATGGAAGAACCAGAAAGCCAGTCTATTTGCTCTAGAGTAATCAATGGGGGGCAGTATATAAAGCCTTACGAGGGACTGCTCAGGATCCTGGTTCCAATGGAAAGCCACTGAAATATTTCAACTTAAAGACTGGCATGCCCAAATTTTGGCTCTAAAAAACAAACAAACAAAAAATTCCTCAAGCTGTATAAAGTGAGGGTATCAAAAAAAAGAGTTACTAAGAGCTAAGAGGCTTTATCAGGAAGCCAACACGGACTGGGGATGCTGGCTATGAAAGAGTTGGCTAGAAGAGCTATTTAAAAGGGCAAAACTAAGTGACTTGGAAGTTGATGGGTGTAAGAGTGACTGAATCAGAGCTATCAAGAAGCAATCAAATTTTCTAACATGAGAAGTATACAACCAGAGTGAGACAAGACTTGGCAGAGTCATGTGGGATAGAAATAATTCTGCTGCAAATTTATAATCCTTTTGAAGTTAGAACACTGGAATGGTTAGAATGTTAAACACTTTCTAAACAAAAATATATTACTGTCTTAAAGGAAAGAATGCTAGAGAATACCTCAGCATGCAGACCATCTGAAGTAAATATGTGAGTAACAGTCATTTCATTCTTTGTCAAAGTTCCGGTTTTATCTGAACAAATCACATTACAGCAGCCTAAAGGATAAATCATTACATGTCATCAAAAAGAATTAGGGAGAAACATGGGTCTGTGTAAAACTGAGGACTGGAATCCAGTCCTAATCTCTAAATTTTATAGAAATCAATCACTGATAATTTTAAATTAATTTCACATATTATGCTTTCTTTCTCAGAATATCAAGTTTCTGAAATTAAAAACAAAAATTAGAAGTTTGCCTTTTCTTTAGTACCAGAAAAGCTATTCCATTTTGACCTTATTCTTTTTTTTCTTCTTCTTCTTTTAGTATTTAGGACTGGGAGTCTAGAGGGTCTACAGGGTGTCACTACACAGATCCAACTTGTAGTAATTCTGCTGCTTTCAGCCTCCCAAGTGCTGGGGTTATACGCATGCACTAACAAGCCCAGTCTCGGCCCACTCCATGGGCGGGACCAGCACAGCACATGGGGGATCAAACCCAGACCCTGAGCTCTGCCTAAGCTTAGTCTGTTGAGCTATCAGGCCAGCCCTCAACCTTATTTCTACATATATATATTTTTTAAGGTTTTATTTTTTTACAATACACTTTTGATAAAGTTTGAAGGAGATATATGTGTCCTTCTGTCAAGATTTTCCCAAGTGATTTACCTTCTCCATATTAAAATGAAAACTAGAATTTAAATTTGATATATTTATGGATAGCATAAGTTTTTTTTTAAAGTTTCATAGCATATCATGGATAAGATCATGTTACAGCAAGATAACTACTAAATTTTTACTGTTCTTAGAATCAAATTCTTATAATCAAATTCAACTTGAGAATGACACTTTTGGATTCATAATTATCAATTATTTTCCTTTGATGTCAAACTAAAAGCATTTTATTCCAATATTTCACTTGATATGTATGAAATTTTTAAAGATAATTTAAGCATTAGAACATTCCACAATGGTTAAACATTCCTCCTCAAAGACATAAGTAGCTTATAAAACCATAATCAACATCACGACAAGCCAAACACTACTGGCTAAACCACTTTTACACAAAAGCTGTAAAATCTGAAGATGACTCCCTGCTGACCAGAGCTGAAATATCACTGCGTAAGTTGCTCTAACACTACTTACCCAGAGTTTCAACAATCGGGAGTTTTTTTACAATAGCCCTTTTCTTCACCATTCTCATAACACCAAGGGCTAATGTTACGGTGACCACAATGGGAAGACCTTCAGGAATTGCTGCTACAGCCAAACTATAATCGACACATATACAGCATTAAAATGTAAGTTGAAAATTAACCACAGTAATAGTCTGAAGTGTATGCTAAAGACTAATTAAATGCAAAAAACTCTCAAAAATTATTTCCTTTTAATTACCCTTACATTCATGTCAGCCTTCAATATTTCATTTGTATAGTACAAGGTAAATTGTGGTTAAATATGCATCATAAAAGATGAAAGCTGTTACTAAAAAGGAATGGTGAAGGCTTATACTAGATGTCCCCTCAAAGCCTGATGCATTCATGAGCATGGCTTTTGAGAGGTGGCTGAATCATTAACTGTGTGCAACTGGACTGGTTTGACACAGTTGGAAGACAGAAGACCGACCCTCGGTATGAGACCCACCAACCAATAGCCTTGTAACCTAGTGAAGTAAAAAAGGGAATCAAAGGAAATTTGTTCCTTCCTGCCTTCTGCCTAACCTGCCACGGCCTGTTTCCCCTCTGCCATGTGCCCTACCTTGAAGCGAGTGGCTACAGATGGAAGTCTCTACACCTGTGAGTGAAAATAAGACCCTCTCTGCATTTAATTTGTGGGTAATCAGCTACTGTGTCTTGGTGACAAGAAAAGTAACAAGACACACTACGTGACAAAGTCTTACTGTCGAATGCCTGTCTCTTTTCTTTTGCCCTTAAAACACTGTTCATTCAATTCAAGAGGTGAGAAAATTTATAGTATCATCACCAAAGGACTCACAGACTTGAGCCTTTCATTATGATTAATTTTACTCATACTGTAGCTTACAGTACTTCTAACTTTCTGAATTCACCTTCAGATTTGTCTAAAAACTATAAAGTTTTTTCTGACAATTATTCTGTCATTTTGGTAGAAAATAAGAAATTCCAAATTTCTACATTTGTTCAATGAATAGCACCACAAAACAGTTCTATACTGTCTCCAGACATTTCACTTTCTTTTTCTTTTTCTTTTTAACTTCATTTTATTTTGAAGAGTAAAAACAAAAGCAAAAACAAAGACAAAAACCGAGTAACATACAATAATAGATATGTTAGATATGCTTTCTTAAATGAGTTGATATTTTGAATAATTAGAAAACTGAAGGAAAACAGGATGATGATTTAATTTTATTACATCAATATTCCAAACAATGCCATCATCTACTTATTTTTATAATCATACATTTGGAAATAATCGTTAAAATAAGTCTAAGGTGGTGAAATACCAGAATGTTTCAAAAATCAGGAAGACTTATATCCCTACAGAATCACCATACATCTGAGATCTGTAAGAGTCCAATTACATGTGGTAATTGGAGAACAGAAAGATCATACTCTATTTAAGATTTAAAGAATAAGTCATGACATATCAATCTCCACAGACAGGTGGAACAGACATAGTAGACATGGAGACCCCCAAATTAAAATTGAGTACATTCACATGACAATGGCTAATATTTAAAACTCAAATCCCATTTTAAATTTATTTCATATCTAAACTCATGGCTATTTACACAGATTTAACGTAAGTTTAATTTGCAATTTTGTTCCTTTGAAGAGAAAAAAAATACAATCCTTCATTATAATCATATTTTTTACTTCTTATTCAGTCTACCTATTCCTTAAAATCTACTCAATTTTTCCTTTTGAAATATATTGGCTTTTATTCTAATATTTGAACTTTTACTTCCTAGGCCTACTACCAATATGCTATCCAGGACTTTCTTTGTTAAGATGCTTGGCTAAGTTTTACCCTCTCACACTATCCATATATCATACTTTTGCTTTCACCCCTACTTTGTGGAATTCATAAACGCATAAATTAGAAACAAATATTCTGAGTATTTGTTTCCTCATTTGTAAATAACTGGACTGATAATTCAATATTTATAATCACTTTTCACCCATATCGTGGTATCTCTGCACCATGGCAATCTACTATAATTTGATGTTGCAAAAGATGAAGATTTAATAAAATATTTTGCCCTTTCTGCATCTGGGCAATTCCTACTTATGATCCCCTAGTGACAAGACAATGTATTATGTCAAATATGTTCACAGGCAACACTCCTTAGGATAAAGAGACCCCTTGGGCCAGCCTGACAGCTCAGCAGACCAAAGCGCCTACTTAGGCAAAGCTCAGCAACCAGGGTTCAATGCCCAGCGTGCCATGCTGACCCCGCCCCCGGGGTGCGCTGAGACAGCAATTGAGGCTGGGTGTGCTGGCACATGCTTATAATCCCAGCACTTGGGAGGCTGAAAACATGAGGATCACTATGAGTCCAATCTATGTAGTGAGACCCAGTAGACCCCCTAGACCCTGTCTTAAATACAGAAAAAAAAGAAGAAAAGATAAAAGAGATCCCCACTGTCTCTAGATTGGAGGAAACATAATCATTTTATAAGTAGTTGTAGCTTTGTATTTTCTGAATATCATGACTCCTCTAACTGCAGTTGTATCTTTAAAAAGTTTATGTTTCAGAAATGGTGGCTCTTGTGGAACATGAGTTACTTTTAAGGCAGGGTTGCTGCTGTTCTCACAAGGTTGACCTCATTTCCTGTATTTGAGTGAACCAATGTACATGCTGGTAAAAGAACTCTGTCAAAAGACAGACATTTGAACTTGATCAGCTACGTTCAGGACACAGGCAGCAGATATGGCCTATGAAAGACACTGAGAGCCAGAACGCTTAGAAAGGCCAGTTCTGGCAACTGTTGCTAATGAGAAGTCTGGTGACAGCCTGATTTTCCTTTCTTTGCACATGACCTGATTTTTCTCATACATACAGTGCTGTATACAGGTTATCCTTTCACCTGCTTGGTGAATCTTTTCAAGCTACAGTATAGTGACTCACTTTTGCTGTGATTTATGAAAATTCATGTACATTCCTTCTTATATAATTTCTTGCCTATTTGTGAAATTTACACTAATTTGAAATACTAGTTCCTAAACTTCTTCATCATCAATTTTATTTCATTTTACTTTATACATTTACTTTTAGGAGATCTCTTCAATTTTATAATACAGTCCTATAATTAAATGTTTAAATTCAGCAATCAAATATATTCTAGAAACTCTGTTCTCTGATTATGTTTTAGAACAATCTATCACAGCTATAAGAACGTTCTAGAAAATAAGTACTGCACTTTTTCTTAAATTCAACTTGTATTTCTCAAATTCTTCTTCCTCAGAAAATGATTGTTTAGTTTTGTCACTGTGGCCTTTCTCTTTCATGCTGCTAGTTTCCCATTTGACAATCCTTGTCCTTATATATGAAATGTAATAGTAAGTTAAAAGTTACAGACATCTAGATGGGCTTTCTCCACTGTCATATATACAGGGTTTCATCTTCCTAGAACTACTGCAATTTATGGATTTAAAACTACCTAAGTGGAGATATTACACTCTTGTGGGCTCCATATACTATTGGCTTCCCATGATGATTTTACAGTATCTGTACCAGAGAAATCAAAGGCATAAGATTTGTTTTACAAACAAAATATTAGAACTTACCTGACACTAATAGTAAACATTTCCAGGATATCTTTTCCTAGTAACCAACCAACCAACATGATGATACCTAGAAACAAAATCAAATATTTTTTTCTCTATAAAATCATCTATAAGGAACAGAGTAAAAGCTAAGGGCATCCATAAGGTTTCTTCATGAGACAGGAGAAATACATCAGATCACAACTACAAGGCTTTACAAGATCTATCAGGCAAGGGAGATTAAAGCTTTGTAAGTCAGTGCTGTGCAGGTGCACAATACAGCTTCACCCCTGATTGCTTCTGCTCTCACCCACCCCTCAAAGTAGTAATTGATGGTTCAAGGAAACCTTACCAATATTTTCAAGCAATCCAAAAACAGGACAGACCTATAAATCATTTGGGTTTTCTACTTACTATCAACTCTGCAAAAATAAACATTACAGTTTTACTTTCACGATTCAGTATCTAGACATCACCTGTTTTCATATTGCATATGAAGAAAAACTTAGAACCCAGCCCAAAGCAAGAAGCATCTTACTTAGGATACCTAAAAACTGAATTGACATTTATAAGTTACTACTTTTATGGTATTTAAATTTTAAACCAGGACCTAGCACATGCCTGTCATCCCAACTACTCAGGAGGCCGAGACACATGGATCAAGTTCAAACCAGGAACGGTGACATGCACCTGCAAACCTAGCATCATGGGGAGATAAGGCAGGACTGCTGTGAGTTCAAGGCCAGCCTCAAGATTCTGTCCCCATAATCAAACTAACAAACAAAGACAAGCTCAAGTCCAACCTGGGTGACCTAATGAGATATTATCTTAAAAAGGTAAAAAGGGCTGAAAGCCTGCCCAGCAAGTGTGAGGATGAGGGCCCAATTCCCAGTACACCAGGCAGGCAGGCAGGCAGGCAGGCAGGCAGGCAGGCAGGCAGGCAGGCAGGCAGGCAGGCAGGCAGGCAGGCAGGCAGGCAGTCAGCACAAAATATACTTCCTGTTTTAACATTTTATTGTCAGGGGCCGGGGAGATGGCTCAGTAGAACATGCACTTCCCTGGCAAGTACAACGGCCTGAGAGCAAACCCCAGTTCCACAAAAAAATAAAAAATAAAAAAATTATCTTCATAAAAGAAGGGGACAAAGGGCACACATTCAAGTTTGAGAAGAAAAAGGAAACAGATTTATCAGAGGTTGCACAGAGCAACCTCAAGATTATATTCTAGATCAATATGAACATTTAATACAAGCTTTTTTCCACCTTTGTGTAATCCACATAGTAAGCCTCTAAAATCCTACCCTATCCTGATGAAAATAAATTTGAACATAAAGTATACAAGGGGTCAGCATGCTATACTCTGTAGCCCTCCTGTCTATTTCCATAAATAGTTTCTTGGAAGACAGACACACCCAGTTGTTCCCTCCTGTCTGTGGTTATTGTCATGCTGATGAAGAACTCAGCATTTCCAACAAAAACTATAAATTACACACCTAGAATAATCATTATCGAGTTCTTCACAAAAAAACATTTGCTAAGTCCTAATCTAGATGTTGACCCTTATTCTATTCCACAGATTTCTCTAAAAAGTTATAACCAATGTATTACACTACAGTAAAAACAGATGACCCTAAACTTAAAACACATTTGTCATTAAATTTGAGATGGTTTTATAGTACTGTGCTAATATAAACTACAAAGACTTAATTGGCTAGGATACCCTTCAATTTACTAAATTCAATATAAAATTTCTATCAATACCAATGATTATCAAAGGAGCTAAGAGAATATACACATCGAGCAATTTGCTATGTTATGTTCC
The DNA here is from genome assembly GCA_004027165.1 of Ctenomys sociabilis. NCBI lineage: Eukaryota > Metazoa > Chordata > Mammalia > Rodentia > Ctenomyidae > Ctenomys > Ctenomys sociabilis. Next base: position 62,736 of record PVKA01002429.1, on the reverse strand, counting down.
TAATAGCGACAACAGCCATCATAAATAAGGAATAGATACTTAAGGAATAATCTCACTGAAATTATCCGAAAGAATTATTGCTTTAAAATTGGATTAATGACTATCAAACACTAAAATAACTAGATTAACTAAAATAACATAGTGGGAAAATTTAAGAAAATAAAGCTTCTAAAATTAATTTGTTTCACAAATGATAAAGATGTCATTACAAGTAATAAAGAATATATTATAGGGCTGGGGAGATGGCTCAATGGAATAAGTGCTTCCCTGGCAAGCGCAAGGGCCTGAGTTCAATCCCTGGTTCTGCCAAAAAAAAAAAAAGTATATATTATAAAACCAGCAGTATGAGAATAACTAACTTGAGTAAAAAAAGTTAAAACTCAGTGGGGCATGATGGCACACACTTGTAATTCCAAGGAGGCTGAGCCAGAATGACTGCCATGAGTTCAAGGCCAACCTAGGCTACATAAGAGAGTTCTTAAGTGGGACTGTGAAAGAGAGAGAGAGAGATCAATAAACAGAGCTTTTCCTCTTGCTGTGTAGTTCAAAAAAAATTAAAACAATCACCAAAAATTTAAACTGTAGGATAGGCAGGTTGGAGGAAGAGCCCAGTGGTAGAGCATATGTACATTTCTAGGTTTGTGAAAAAGAAGGAAAGAGAAAGTTTAGGTAAGAGGTTCTTATAGATTTTGTAGAGATGGAAAGGAGATATCAGATGAAAAGACAGAGGAAGATGGAATGTGGAGAAGGGGAAAGGGGGTAAAAGTTATTAAGATATAATACATGTATGTACCAATTCCAACAATAATTATGTGTCACAAACATATAGCAATGTTTTAAAATCACAGGAAATTGAAGGTTTCAAATACATGCATCAGCTCCTACCATGTTTATCTGTCCCTCAATGAAAAAATTAAAATTGGGAAAAAAAGTTTATAATTTAAGCAGCTCAAGGATTAAATCCTATTCATATAAATAGATGCTACCATCTGACTTACATGACCAAAAGACGAAATAAATTGCAGGCAATTCAAAACTAAAAGCAGTCATATATACCACGATGTACTCAATTTCTTTCATATTGAACTGTGAAACAATGACAAGTCATTTTTCACCTATGATGTTAATGTCAACACTCATAGTCAGCAAAAAATTTAAAAATTTCATAGATGCCCTTTGTTTCAGCACTACTACTTACAAAAATTTATCCTAAAGAAATAATAAGCACATCTATATTATGGGAAAATTATCCAGTAAAATTTTTCAAAAAATGTACAGAAATGTTTTAAAAGGTGCCTGATTATAGATTTACAAAATGAAATATTATATAACCTTTAAATTGGTTTTCAGTAAGCATCTAATGTTTATGATGAAATGTATGAAATAAAATTAGAACAAAACATGATCATATTTTGAGATGATTAGACAACTACTCAAAATATTGAGAGAAATGCTAATTATAGGATTTACAAAGTTCTATTTTGGTTCTTTGAAGAAAAAAATTAGCTTTATAATCTTTTCTAAAAACTACGAAGCTTAAAGAAAAACAAATAGAACTAACATAATAGTATCCTTCACACTCAAAAACTAAAACCCATGTAAAAATGTAATATACACATACTCACTCTTCTCTTACCTATTATACCAAAGGAGTAGAAGGAAAGCTGCTTTCCCAAGAGGTCCATGCTCTTCTGCAGAGGGGTTTTCGGTGCCTAGGCACATTGGAGAAGAGCATCACCATCATGACCTAGCTGAAGATGCTTCATCAAGTGCTCAGGACTCTGATGAAGAGCTTGACCTATGTATTCTTAAGTCACACACACAACTATTATTAAAAGAACCTACCTTTAGTACTCTTGACGAAAAACATCGTCTACATTATTTCATTTACCAAAGTCCCCATCCCCTCACTTAAAATTATGTAGCCAAAACTTTCAATACAAGATTTGTTCTGAAGCAAAAACACTAATAGTAACCTTGGAAGACTAAGGGTGTGGCTCAGTGAGAAAGCTCATGCCGAGTGCACGGGAAGCCCCAACACACTCACAATTCTAAAATGAGTGAGCTCTGCACAAGGGTGGCCACAACCTCACCCTACTACAAGTAATGAGTAAAGATCAAAATGTTTTTGAACACTAACAACTTAGGTCTTTATCATCATAGGTTTTCTAGCACGTGTTTAAGAAGGGACAACAGAGACACTCTGAATAGAATACTGCTTTCAATAGTATATAGAAGAATTCAACAATATTCTCTTTTTTTCTACTCATGATGTTTCAAATGTGAATAAAAACCAACCCTAACATATTAAGTACTCACTTCTTCTGCTTGCATCATTTTAAAAACCTCCCCAAATTCCGAATTTTCTCCTGTTCCAATGACAATACCCTAAGGGCATAAATAAGAGAATTCATATACACATGGAATCACTTTCTTCAACGAGAAAAATAAACAAAACCTCACTAATTCCCTGCAGAATCTTCTTACCTACAGACCTGACATATATATCCAAGGTTCCTTAATAAGTTTACTTTTGGTACTAAATTAGTATTTACACTTTAAAATACTAATCTTGGAATTAAACACCTTATCCAACTTATTACTGACTCAGCATAGATATACAGCTACTTATAGTTCAATGAGAAGAAAGTTTTGAACTAAGAGTGCTTATACAAGATATCACGTCTGCATCTTGTACTATGAATAACTACTACAAAGACAACAATATGCAATGTATTAATTATTATAACTGTCCTACTAACCTGTTTAGAAACTCATTCTACTTCTTTCTCAAAAAAATGTAAAAAATAAAAAATAAAAATCTTATTACTAACTCAACGCTGAGGTCCATTTTTTGCTTGTATCAGTATTTCTGAAATTCAAGCATTTCTTACCCTAAAACTAACCTTTAACATAGCTTCTTCTACCTGCTCCTGTACTGCTGAATGGTACCTTACTAGTAGGAATGTTTTTCTTTTTTGGCTACTTCAGGCTGCCTTAAAGGAAGGTTTGGTATAGTTTCTGGAGCTGGGAATCGAACCACGGTCCTATGCACCTTCCTACATTTACCCAAGCAGTGCTTTGAACAACTGAGCTGTCTAGCAAAGCTCCAGTACCTTACCAGTGAAGCAGTAGAAATCCCATACAAAATGGTTGAAATCAAATATTAGGCAAACTGTGTACAGTCAGTATATCATAGCCAGTACCATATCAATTAAAGTTTAATTTAACTAGCAATGTACTATGTTTCTACCTTTAAAAAGGACCACCTATTATCCAATAAATGGCAGAACTGTGTACTTCATGTGTTTGCATTTCAAGGACAAAACTTCTCCCCACTTTCAAGCTGCCTGGGATTAAGTTAAACTGTTTTTTGTCATACAAAGTATTTTGTTGTAAAATAAAAAAGTCAAAAATCTGAAATACCAATTACAAACAAATGAACTGTTTTTTCCAAAAGAAGAAAGTTACCTTTGCTTTGCCACATCTGACCAGTGTTCCCATGAAGGCGATGTTACTTCTCGAAGCAAGATCGCCATTAGTTGCAGCTGGCTGAGGAGCTGTCACCTTAGAACAAGGCGTTGTCTCACCTGTCAAGCTAGACTCATCAATGGAAAGATCCACAGCCTTGGGAAACACAAAGCAGTGCGTAAATTCAAGCTGGTCCTAGTTAACATACTTCTCACTTCTTCAAACATTTCTCTCGAGTAGTTACATCTTATTTTACCCAAAGATGAAAGATCAGCACCTATACAGTCCTATTTTTAAAATGAGGTCACAAAATCTAAAAAATACAGAAAATACTGTACTTTAAGACAAAGTTAACTTAAAATTCAAAATCTAATAGTGAAATGACATTATCTAAAGAAAATCAAACTTTCATTACACACATTATTTCTTAGTTTTGTCATGCCCAGGAAGTTCAGGAAATAAGCTTGGTAGTTTAAAAACAAATCATGACAAATGAAATACAATAGTAAAGAATTTAAAAGGCATTAAGAAAGATATTCATCATTTGGGCTCAATTTTCATAAAATTTTTGCTATATTCTCTACATTCATTGCAAATTAAAGTTCACAAAAATAAAAAAAGTTTCCTTAGATGATTATGATTATCATAGTCTATCTTCTGACTGTGATGTGATACAATTCTGAAAATCTCACATTTTTTTTAAGTACTAGAGATTGAAAGGTCCAGGCCTTTGCACTGAGCTATATCTCCAGACCATTCATTCATTCATATGCTCATTTTTTCCATAAAAGGTCTCACTAAGGCACTAGGGTACCCAGGTCAGGCTCAAACTTGGCATCCTCCTGCCTCAGCCTTCTGAAGAGATGGGATGACAGCCACATGGCTCACTAGACGCAGGCAGGCTCTCTTTGTGAGATATTCACAAAACCACACACACACACACACACACACGCACGCACATACATGCACGCATGCACACACGCACACACACACACACATGCGCACACACACACGCACATTGTTTTGTATGGAGAAAATGCTGCAGACAATGCCTGGCTCCGCTTCTATAAAAATGGCCAGAAGAACAGTATTTCCTAAAAGATGTTCACAGGCATTGTGTGCAATGTAGCACATGACTAACACACATGTAAGGGAAGGTACGAGCCAGTTACTGATTGGAAGTTCCACATTTAAAGTTATAGCAATGCTTCTCAAAACCTGCTAAGCAGTGTGAATCCTCTCAAGAAGAATGCAAACAGGCAGGGGTTCTCAAAGATGGCCCCATCAGGAGCAGCACACCCACCACCTGAGCACTTGGGAAGGCAACCCTAATCCAAGTGTGCAGAAAGTAAACCTAAAAATACGCAGGCCCTCCGGGGATTCCTGATGCATCAAGTTAGAGAATCAATAGAACCCACTGTTTATCAAACTTGTTAAATCCATTTTATTCTAGAAGCTCTTATTCAAGGATAGTCTTAAGAACATCCAAAGGTCAGTGTCAATCCATGATTTCAAGCGCTTGGTAAGCAAATTCACTCACTCAACAAAATACCTAGGTGCTGAGCTAAATCCTAGACATAAGGACATAAGGAAAGAAACCTGAAGCAGTAAAATTACTGTGCAGTCTCACTACAATAAGACAAGTGTCTTTTCTTATTAGGGACTGTTAATATTCTAAATTTAACATCTTATTTTTTCTTTCATTTTTTTTTGGAGGAAAGGGTATAGAAAGCAGGAGGGAGGCAGCTACTGGCTCAGCCCTAACACTGCCAAAACAAAAACAACACTAATAAATCACATCTTCTCATTTTTTTTCTCTTCTGAGGTGCCAAGGAACAAATGCAGGGCCTCATGCATGTTAGGCAAGCACTTCACCAGAGGTGCAACCCTAGCCTAGTCACATCTTACAGAGCAAATTTCTTTATGAGCATAAACACCTTAAGTCTTACATCAGATTAGTATAAAAGTTGGTTTACAGATCCTCTTTCCTCATCTCAGTAATAGAATAGCTTTAATTTACTCAATCATTTAATCACTTCACATGTGTTTATTAATAGCACAATGGGTCATTCATTATTATTAACACATTTATCAATGTGTACACTGCACTGTATACACTGGAAGAATCAGCGGACAAACCTATTCACAGCTATTAGTCTAATGGACATGATTGTAAAATTAGGTAAATGTGTAATGCACACTAGGTAAAGGGAAAACAAGTACAGTCAGACAGAAGTACATCTTAGAAAGAGAACAATGTTCTTCAAAATCATGTGACCCCCTCCAGAGCCCTGACAGAGCTAGAGTTCCAAGGCTGGGCCATGAGCAGGGAAAGGAGCCCTCAGCAAAAGGCACAAGACCTCAAGGTCTGAAGCCTGCCTCACATTCCTACCTTAGGTAAACATATAACCCTGCAAAGATAATCAAAAGCTTATTTACAACAAGAGATCATAAAACTTAGAATTATTCAGCATGAAAATCAAAGACAAAACTATTAGCATAAAACTTTAGGTAAGATGACAATCTGATGAAATTTAGCAGCAAACTAGGCTTAAAAAATGGTTCCTTAAAACATAGATCAATAGACTTTAAAGGCTTATGCAAATACAGGGCAAATTATTCTGAGTTCATTATCTCAAATCAACTTCAGATAGCAAAATACCTACATGTCCTAAGGAAATAAAGTACTTAATAAAGGAACAAAGTATTTGGCTTTTCTTTCCAAATTAACTTAGAACTGTGTAATTTTTCCTATCAACAAATTTATTGCCAAGAAAAAAACTTGTAAGATAGGCTTTTCTGCAAAAGTGAGCTAACATTTCACTCAACCACACACTCTGGCACATACCCACATTAAATTCTACTAGCAACTCCCTGAGGCAACTACTATTACTTTCACACTTTTCAGACAGCAAGATCAGCTCACCCAATACATACAGATAGAAAGCTATGAAGATGAAATCCCGCTGCTGACAAATGTTAACCCCAGATTTATCTCAATTAGTCATTCAAAAGATAAATTAGTAAATTGTTTCTCCCCAATTTTATAATTGCTTAGAGGCAAATATATTTTAAAAATGTTTTTCTGAATAGATTCACTTTATTTAGCAAACTCCTCTTCAATGCTAGTTACAACAGCAAGAACTGCACGTCATTTTCTAATCTCTTAACTAGTGAAGAGACCTACCAGCATTTAAAAGCAAAAAATATTCATTTTGTAAGAGATATAGCTTTCTCTTACAAAAGTAAAGTTTGTACTTCTACCCTTAGGATTTGTTTAGCTTAAATATTATCACCTTTAAACATTGATAAATACTAACATATTGAGTATCTTAAAAAGAGAGCCAAAGTTTTTTTTTTTTAATTTTTATTTTATTGAAGTACAAATATCAATGAGACAGTTTTAAGATATCTTGACAAGATGGATTTGATAAATTAATATATTGGAAACTGTTTTCATAATGTTTTGGTATCACAGAAGGTGCATACATGATATTATACTTACAGACATTATTATAGCATATGTCTCTTATCAGTAAATTAAGAGAGTGTAGCTGTTTGTGTATCTTATTTTTTATACCTGAATTACATCAAAGATTCAATAATTAATACTTTCTACCTTGTTATTTTCCTAGTGGATGACCATAGCACTAGAAGCCGACATAATATCCTGTCCAATCACCCTTAGTGCAAATCTTGCCTCTCACAGAATTATGTAGAAGCACGGCATTATCTATCCCAACTGTACTGTCCATATACACACATCATGCTTCTTCCTTTCTATACCCCTTCCTTTGTCTACACCTGTCAAAGATGGGCACTCCATTGTCATTCAACTAATTTAGGTGTCTGAACTCAATGACACAATCCAACACAGTCCAGCAATCCACAACAATAGTGAGTTATCTGAAGAAGTTGTCAACCATAGCCATTTACAGCTCAACTTATTATGGCCCCGCGGTGTATAAAAAGTTTCTTTGATCCTATCATATAAGTCATAAGTGGCTAGCTCTTCAGTTTCAGCATTACTAGAACAAGTCATTTAAAAGAATAATTATTTTCAGTTCAATTGAGTGTTTCAACAGAGAGCAATCAGCCAAGACTGGAAGAGATAAACTGGTATGACAGAAAGGGGTTTGGAACCTCTTTATATGTATATAATTATAAATTCACAACTAAAACTCAAATTTTGAATAATATTATAAATGATGAAGTTTGGCTACATCATATAATGGCTTAAATTGCAAAGATCTCAACTAGTAAATAAGGACATTTTCTAAGTTATATTTTAACAGTGAAGGCATTATGGGGACAGCAGGAGGAAGGTGGTCATTTCTAACAAGACTGCTATCTAGGCAAGACTACTACACTTTAACATTCACAATTTAACTTATTTGAGAAGAAAGATAGTACCTAGAATCATTTATCCATTCCATTCGTGAGAGCAAAAGACATAATAAAATGAATCAAAGACTCAACCAGCCCCATGCATCTTATATACAAATTTAAACAGTAACTCTTCAAAAGAAGTATTTATGAGTGGACAATGGATTCACTTTCATTCTTTCCTGGGCACTGTGGTACAAAAAGAGCCCAAAACTCAGAACAAAGAATAAAAAGATACATATATTCAATCTGAATATTTAGCAATACGCAAAAAAATAACAATTCACAATAACCAGGCATGGCAACAGATGTACCTTCTAATCCCAGCACTTGGGAGCTGGTGGCAGCAGAAAGACTGCCATGAGCTTGAGGCCAGGCTGCACTATATGCTGAGGCTCTGCCTCAGAACCCACAGAAAGAGAGAGAGACAGACAGACAGACACAGAGAAAGACAAAGAGAAAAGAAAAAAGGGGGGGAGAAGGGAAGGAAGACTGATTCACAACGTTATTATTCCAAAATTTAAAAAAGGCAAAAAGGAAATGAATGCCAGTCAGAAAGGTTTCCTGAAAAGCAGACATGACTACTTAAAAAATCTAAGAATGACATGGAAAAAGTTATAGGTACCAATAAATCCCTCCCTCAGTCAAGAACAGTTCTTCAAGGGCAGCCTGATAGCTCAGGAGACTATAAAGTGCCTGCTTAGGGTTAGTGCATGGCCCCAGGGCACACTGAGACAACTGAGACTGGGCGTGGTGGCACACACCTATAATCCCAGCACACTTGGGAGGCTGAAAACAGGAGAATCATTGAGTCTGATCTATGTAATAAGACACGGTAGACCCTGTCCTAAATAAAAACAAAACAAAGAAAAAGAATAGCTCTACAAGATACCACTAAAGCAATCACTCATAATTAAAATCAAGTCAGAACTGGGTTTTTCCCACTGTATTTATTTGCAGCTGCATGATCATAAAATGTCTTATGCTGCTTTCATAAAGTAAGACTGCTCTGCTTATCCAGGTGAAGAAAGATTAATTAAAAATTCTTCAGGAGTTTTAACTTATTGACACTCAAAGCTAAGTCAACCAAGTATTACCAAATTATTGACAGGGATACATGAAATCGATTTTATAACCTGACAAATAGATTACTAACTTTCTGACTAAAGCACAAAGATTCAACTTGATCAAATTAGCAAAAATTTAAAGGCTAGGAGTTAGTTTAAAAGGATTTCTAAGCTATTTCACTAGTAGCATTCCACCAAATTGCAAAGGCTGACTTTTGCAACAGCCTTTCCTGTCAAGACATGAGAAAAAACCTGTGCAGAGGAAGCACTACTTCAGTCTCACTGTTCCTCAGGACACATTCTCTTTGAATTCTAATTCAATAAGGAAACAAAATTCTTTCTCCTCAACATGTTCAACTTAATAGTATTCCTCACTTTACACATTTTTGAAGCACCTGAACTACAAAGATCCAACAGCAAAACCTAAGCAGCTAAGGCTCACACAATCTAAGAGAACAAGCACCTGCAATGTGGTTAAATGTCTGGAAGTTTCCTGCGATACATGATAGCTGCTTCAGAAACAGACATTCCCAAGTCAAATACACCGAACAAGTTTTATTGAACAGGAATGTTTCTAAATTATATAAACGTATCCTAGGACTCCGACCTTTTGTACTGTACTCAATTTCTACCAACTAATTTAAAACCTCCACTTCCGTAAGATGTTTGTATCCTGGCATTTTTTGCAAATTTATAAGTAAGCTGAGTTATTCAGAAAATTTTAAAAGTCAAAATTTTATAATAAATCACAAAAAGATAGTAAAATACTGCTAATCAATTTATCAAATTTACCTACTACCTCAGCAAAGTCTCACTGCTGAGAGAGAATACCTGACACCCAGCTAAAGGAGGAAAGGCGTGGCTTAGCTCACAATCTGTGGAGGCTTGCTCCACAGCAAGGCGGCACGGCAGAGGGACAGTAATTCAAGGCAGCAAAAGACAACCAAAGCAACAAAGCAAAGGGAGGCAGGATGAGGGTGCACAGCCACTTTTCCTTCTTTGCACAGAAGCAGGCTACCTGCCCTGGGGTGGTTGTAGCACTCAGCCACAATTACAGAATCTCAACAGCCTGTCCTCTTGACAGGCTCAGGATATTTACAAAGTGAAGCCCCTGGCCCCTGCTGAGTCATTTAGTTAAACTCCTAAACTTCTCCAGCTGAAACAATGAACAACACCCTAGAGGATAAGGGCACAGCTCTCCATCCAAGATGCAGAACAACTGAATTACTGTTGCGCTTCTACACTTCTCAAGTTGATAAAATGTATCAACCATTACTACCTAGCAACAATCATCCACTTACTGATGTCAGTGGAAGAATCTGCAACTCCAGAGTGACAACAGATACTAAAGAGTAGGACAGTCAAAGAATTGGCCCTTACCACTAAAATAATGAATGCCCCAAAACTGACAGAATCAACTCTGGAACCAAAACCTTAAGAGCACCAGCACACCACTGACTAGGAGGGAGGCCCTAAATCTCAGTAAGAAAGCAGAGTGGCGCTTCTGCTCACCTATTTGCCACCCCACACAGAAGCAGCTATGACTGTGGCACAGTAGCTTGTGATTCTGGCCAGCTAACTAGTGTGAAGAGGCTACTGTATGCCTTGTTCTTAAAATACTATGTGTTTTGGGGCTGGGGAGATAGCTCAGTTGAACAAGCGCTTGCCTGGCAAGCACAAAGGCCTGAGTTCAATCCCTGGCTGCACAAAAAATAAAAAATAAAATAAAATACTAAGTATTTTGACCTGTCAGGCAGTTCTCTGAATGAGCAGTGTACAGGCTGACTTTCGTTTTACACTCCCACAATGACCCAGATAGCATAGCTTTGATGACACTTGTCAAGAAATTAGAAACATACTAGAAGCAGAAGACAGAGCAACAGGACACACTCAAAAGACTGGAAAAGGAGAAGATGACAAGGAATCTTGGGGGAATAATACTTAAGAGGACCAGCTCATCCACCATGGAATACAGGGTACAACATGAATGCCTAAGATCAGATATACACTCAGGAAAGACTTGTGAAATCCCCAGGACTGCTTCTCTGACAGATAATGTGCTTGGAGCAAAAGTAAGTGGTAAAAGCTGAGTTGGAGGCAGCCTAAAACAGCATGGAAGAAGAGTGCCAGCTCAAAGATAAGCTACAAAGAATAGGAGAGTGGTGAATGAGTGAGAAGAGTATATGTGCATGTGTGTATGAAGAGAGAGAGAGAGGGAGAGGGAGAGTGTTTCCTGGGGCAGGTCAGAAAGTTAAGACTGCTGAGATCATAGAAAAGAATTCAGGGGGCACTCATGATAAGCAACATAGTCTTTGCAAAATAATCTGCATAATTCACAAAATAAAAAAAGACTTCAAAAAAAAAAAAACAGTTGTTTACGTATAACTGTGGGGCTAACTGGGAACCATAGCTTGGTGTCACTGCCCAGCGTTGCAAGGGAGTGTCACACTGCGTATTGTAGGCTTCTGGGAGTCCGCGTCATTTACTTTCTCTCTTTAATGCGGTGTTTTCCTACAGCAGTACACTTCAGCTCTTGAAGTGTATAGGACTCATCTAGGTTCTGGTATGGCAGCTGTAGGATGTGGCCCCAGATTCTGACAGTAATACAGCGGTACCTTGGTTCATGAACTGATATAGTACTCTACAGCATACTGTGTCACTAAAATGATGACAGCAGGTTCTGTGTGTCAAATGCATTTTCTTTTTTTTTTTTATTTTTGGAACCATGGATTGAACTCAGGCCCTTGTGCTTGCCAGGGTCAAATATATTTTTGACTTAGGGTATTTTCAACTTGTGATGGGTTTGAGATGTATCCCCGATTGCAAGCAGAGGAGCATCTGCACTGGAAAGCGCACACAGATTTGAATACTACTGCTTTATTGTTCTTTCCAGTACTACTCTTCCATTAGCACCACCAAAGCCATGCTGTGTTGAGACATTCTCTGATCTCAACTGTTAACTTTCTTTTTTTTTTTTTTTTTTTTTTTTTTTTTTTTTTTTTTTCTTGTCTTTTTGAGACAGGGTCTCACTATGCAGTTCAGGCTGGCCTTAAGCTCACTTTGTAGCTCAGGCTGGTCTCGAACTCACAACAATCCTCCTGCCTCAGCCTCCCAAGTGCTGGGATTACAGGCATGTGCCACCATGCCCGGCTTCAACTGTTAACTTTCAAACTGTATTTTTTTTAACTTTTCTTATTCTACTACTGAACACTTATTTTACGGTAAATGATTTATGTACATACCATATGCTCTCAAACTGTAAGAACTCTATCAGATCTCTAGTTTCCCACACTGTCTAACAGTTTCATAAATCTCTGCTGATTCACTAAATGGACACCTAAATAGACTTTATAAGGGAAATAATTACATTTTAAGGAGAAAAACCCATTAACCTCTGTCAACATTTAAAACAGAATAGCAAATATTTTGATTCAATCATGTTGGTCCTTGAAACTGTTAATGTTTATTTTTTCAGAAGCTTTAGTTTTTAAAATCTGTATTAGTTCATGTTTTAGTGTTTATCTTTTAATCAATCCCCAAATATTTTCACTCCTCAAAAACAGACCCTCAAACTTACCTCAAACAAGCGCAAGTCAGCAGGAACTCTGTCCCCAACAGACAGGCAAACAGTATCTCCTGGAACCAAGTCTCGGGCTAGAGTGTGCTCCAGCTTTCCCTCACGCACACTGTAACAAACAGAAACTACCAAGGTGACAGAAAGCCAAGACACTGATCTAACACAATTATTTCCTGTAGTCCTAACTGAGGAGAACCACTGCATTATTTTCTTTTGAAAGGAGCCAAGTCAAATATAATCAAGAAAAGGGCCTGAATAACCAGGGCAAGGGAGCACTTGCCCGGAATCTATGAGGCACATGGTTCGATGCCCTGAACTATCAGGTGCAAGAAAAGGATCTGTGTGCTCTTGTTAATACAATGTTCAGAGGCCAGCAAGATAGCTCAGCACACTAAGCGCTTGTTTCTGTCAAGCTCAGGGACCAGGGCTCGATCCCCAGCCCTGCCCCCAGGGGTGCTCTCAGCTGCCAACCAAGTCCAGGAGTGGTGATGCACACCTGTAATCCTAGCACTGAGGAGGCTGAAAACAGGAGGATCACTACAAGTCCAAGCTGTGTAGTGAAACCCTGTACCAAATACATAACATGAAAAATAATCCAAAAAGTTCAGTAATATAAAATTATTCTTAAAACCTTACAAAAAATATGTGAAAACATGAAACCAACTGCTTCACTGTGCTCTTCATCATTTTACAAATAACAGTGCTCAGCACATGCACATATATAAACATTTACAGAATATAGCTATAGCTCAAGAACATCAAAATTAACCAGGAGTGGTGACACATGAACCCCAGTACTCAGAAGACAGAGACAGCAGGGTTGAGTTCCAGGCCAGCAGGAACTACATAATAAGATCCCATTCAAAAAACCAGAGTGGTTTTATACATATATATAAAAAATTAAACTGATCAGAGCAGGAATTTTTAATATCAAATTAATAGTATCTTTCCAATGGTCAAAGCTGAGTTAACAATGTACAGTTTACTAGTGACACTCAGTTTCTATTTTTAAAGTGGCAGAAAACCCTCTCAGAAAAAAACAATCATACCAATGGCATTCTGGTGGCATAAGTTTACTCAATTCTTCAAGAGATTTTTCTGAACGATATTCCTATTAAAAAGAGCAGAATTTGTTAACAAAACATGTACAAAGAAATGCAAACATTTATGTTCCTATGAATGTATTCCATTTAGACTGAAATATTAATCTCAATCACAATTTTAAATTTCTCCCAACTCTTATCCTTTTCTTCATTTGTGCCTGTATTGCCACCCATAAAAACTCATTCCCTATTTAAGAGAGTAAAGCTGTAATGATCAACAAATTCTGATAATACTGCCAAGTTTGTATTTTAATATTTGATGTGCAAACCTGGTATCAGAATTAAATTACAACTGATCAATGGCCAGATTACACAATTTTGAGTCATTAAAAGCTAAGATTAGGCCTTATAATCAAGATTAATTTTACTTTTTGTGTTTAGCAGCCAAAGAATTCAAATTATGTGTAAATAACATTTGCTTTGAAGATTTAAACCCATGTTAACTGCAATGGTTTATGAAAACTAGCTTAAGAATATAGAATAAACATGAGGGAAACGGCCTTATACGAAGGAGATGGCCTTCCCAAGACTCCCATCTGCCTGGATCATATGAAAAGGGAAAACTTTCAGCCCTAGCCCTATGATATTCCAGATTTCCCTTCCACAGCACCAGAAATTGCATGTCAGAGACACCTTACGCCCTGTGCTATATCATTCACTCATGTTCCCACGAACAGTTCCGTGTTCAGATTCACTCATGTTCCTACGAACAGTTCCATGTTCAGCAGCGTCGCTGCTAGGTTTGCTCCATGCCTACACTAAGTACATCAACCTTTTTTGGTCTAAAAGGAAAACAGACAATAGCACAAATGAAAGATAAAGAATGTTTTGAAGTGAATGTAGTGAAAATTTCACATCTATCACAAACTACATCAAATTAAAATGCAACACCATATCAGAATACGGTGTTGCTACATCAATTATCTACATTAATATCTAATAGATATGAGAAAATTTAAAAATATAAAAGATATACAAAAGCCCTAAAAATATATATAAATATAGGGCCAAGGACATGGCTCAGTGGGATAAGCACTTGTCTGGCAAGCGTAAGGACCTGAGGAGTTCAATCCCCGGTTCTACAAAAAATATATATATATATATTTATATCTATCTCTAACTGCATAGAGGTAGATATATATTTACATATAGATATATATATATAAATATATATAGATAGGGATAGATAGAAAAGCATTATAAAATCATAAGCCCTGGCCCAAATGTTTAATTGGAAAAATTAAAAAAATTATTGCTGAATTATGTTTCCATTATGGTGCTTTTCTGTCTCCATCTTCTCCAGTCATCTCTAGACCAAATTAAAAAGTAGGCTTTCTTCATCTCACTACCTAAATTAAATCACTCCTTCAATTTCACACACTCCTTCAAAGAATTGTTCATACCTGAAATTATTTAATAAACAAAAATTGTGGGAATACACATTACTACCTCTCAGTAATTATAGACTTTTCATGAGCCACTTTAATTTTAAGGAATTAACATGAAAGTTTTATGTTGGCAAAAATAATTACTTACCTGAACAAAGGCAACTGTAACCACTATAAGTATTGCCTAAATAAAACAAAGACATAGCCTTTTAAGCCAGATATTAACAAGGTATAACTATTATCAATATTTGATTTTTCTGTATGCAGTCCCAGAGTAGGAGTCTTTAAACACTGAAATCAGCTAAAACAAAGGGCAACTATGTGTGCCCAGGGGAGAATAATCTGACAGTTCAGATTCTTTATTTCCGTACCCTTTTATGCTCTCACAAACTGAGGTCTGGCTTTTGCTTATGTAGGTTACTTATATCTAGTGATTTTAACTACTTTTAAAATTATTTAGGTTTAATTACTCATTAATTTATTTTAAAAGTTTAAAAAACACATTTAACACAAGTAATGCTTTTCTGAAAAATATTTTCAAAAACAAAAACAAAAAGAAAACCTGGCTCAGGAATGCAACTCAGTGGGACAGAACTTGCCTAGCATGCCTGAGGTCCTGGATTCAATCCCTAGCACTGCAAAAGAAAAAAGAAATTCAGGTATTTGTTCTTTCAGTTGTTTTCATACAGTGCTACATACAGAACACAGGACCACTGCATGTGAGGCACTACCACTAAGCTATACCTCCCACCCAAATTTTCTAACATCTGACTTAACGGGTATTTGCTAAATCCATTGCTTTACATTGTTCAGGCAAAATCAGAACAGTGTTTTGTTTTGTTTTTTAATTTTTTTGAAATACAAAGAAAACCAAACCTCAGACAGAAAGAGGCGGGGCTACCTCACTAGCTTTTCCAGATAGTTTGGATTCTTCTTAGGCACTGCACTAACACTTCACAAACACTAGTTACTCAGAAGCAATGTGCAATGTAGAATACAAAGCTGTATCAAAGAACACTTCATAAAATGTGTTATTTCAAAATCTGTGGATCTAGCTTGCATTGTGAATCAACCTTGTACTACTACTTGTTTTAATGTTACATCCCCTGAAGAACGGTATCCGCAAGCAACAGATCAAGAACATTAAAGCACTACATTAATATCTACTACTGTGTTCTTAAGCACAAAAAAACTTGCTTTAGTGAATTTTTGTACTTGTTATAAATTTTTATATTACAATGAAAGATGGGATGTGAATAAAAATATTTAATTAATGCTTAAATAGCTTAGCTGGCAAGAAAACTGCACATATAGTATATAAAGTATGCAATCTTAAAAAATATTTTTAGCCTCATAGGTCAGGCTTTAGTTTGTAATTAGCTAAATACTTTGAGTTAAAAAAACAAATTTTAAATTAAGTGGATAATTACTATATTTCATATCTTTCAAATTATCAGATTGTGGAATAATTTTCATGTTTGCCAATCACAGACCTCTGAACATCATTCAACACTATTAGAAGTGCTGAGTATAATGGCACAGGTATGGGATCCAGCTACTCAGGGAATAAGGTAGGAGATCATTTGAGCCCAGAAGTTCAAGTCCAGACTGAGCTCTCAAAACAATGAAAGATTACTACAACTACGAAGACTGGGGGGCCAGGGAGATGGCTCAGTAGAGTAAGTGCTTACCTGGCAAGCACAAGGGCCTGAGTTCAATCCCCAGTTCCAAAAAAGAAGATTGGTGCACTAACCAAAAATAAATAACCTGATAGCATTTATTTTTCTTTTCTTTTTGCTGTACTGGGGATTGAACTCAGGATCCTACTCTTGCCAGGCAAGCACTTATTCTACTGAGCTATCTCCCCAGGCCCTGACAACATTTTTAATCTGTTCTGCAAAATAAAGTTATCAACTCATACAATTAATAAATGAAAGCTATGTTTTTCTTACCACAGTGATACTGACAGCATCATCAAACTGATGCATTAAAACACTGATGACGGCAGAAGCCAGAAGCAGCATAATCAGAGGATTTTTAAACTGAAAGAAAACGAATAGTAATTAAGCACTCTGGTATGAAAGACAGTTCTGTTCTATCTCAGCAACAGCTTTAAAAAACTCATAAGGATATAGTTAGAAAATTATGAGTTTACATTTGGTTTATTGTCTCATTTATTTAACCAAACCCAAAAAGGGGAGTATAGTAATATTTAAGCAGACCTAAAACTTCCTAAATGCTCCATTTCAGAAAAAGATAAAATGAAGTATCAATATTTTAAACAAAAAATTTCCCAATTCTTTAAGGTAGTCATGTATTTTTAGTAATTTAATAAGTACAGCAGTTCTCAGTCTCTAATAAAGTTAGAAATGATCTTTAAAGACTTAGAATACCTAAACTATGAAATTGAAACATTAAAATAAGCAAATTTGTATTGACTGCAATTCTATGGTAGCCCACACAGCAAAGGAGTAACCCTAAAGGCACCCAGGAGCAGACAAGACGACTCTAAGGTGCTCTTCACAGAGAACTGAAAGTCTTCCTCATTGGCTTTCCTTGTATCTGACAGAGAAAAATCAAGTCTAAAGCAACAGGACCATCTCACCAACCCAATCACTGCTCAGTACAACTCAACAGCCAACAAAGCCACCCCCAATTATTCCAGCTGAAAATCCTACATCCAAATCTCTTGACTCCAAGAGCTGGGAGATAGTTCAGTAGAATAAGTGCTTGCCCGGCAAGCACAAGATCCTGAGTTCAATCCCCAGTACCACAAAATAAACAAACAAACAAACATAAAAAAAACAAACCAAATCTCTTGACCCCAGAATCTCTTCCTATGTGAAGTGGTCAAACTGCAAAGTTAAAGGGCTATCGTAATCTACCTCAGCAGGCCCCATACCTGACAGTTCCAAGTTTATAGGCCATCGCCACCTGCCACCTTTATCGTCTAATCCTTGGCACATTGATTCACGTGAGAATCACCCAGAGAATTTGGTATTGAGTCTAGTCTTCAGTGTTTTTTAATCATACCCAAGTGACCCCTGTAACTAAAGGGACAAAAAATCACTGCCCAGTACAACTGTAATATAGTTCAGGGCTGACACCACAACCTGACTCAGAGTACCTGGGTTAGATTAGAGGTCCATCACTTGTGTGGCAACCTAATCTTTTTTTAAGCACCAGATTCTTCATGTGGTAAAATGAAACCTTAGATCCAGGAACTCGTAGTAAGGATTAACTAAGAATGAGTATTAAAGCACTGTGTAAACCATAAAACCCTATTCAAATGTTAGTTATTAACCATGACACTTTGAAG
The DNA here is from genome assembly GCA_004027165.1 of Ctenomys sociabilis. Lineage (NCBI taxonomy): Eukaryota > Metazoa > Chordata > Mammalia > Rodentia > Ctenomyidae > Ctenomys > Ctenomys sociabilis. The sequence goes on along the minus strand of PVKA01002429.1, from coordinate 44,425 downwards.
GCAAAGCTCACACTCCCCACAAAAACTAAGGCGCGCCAGAGTGATAATTAAGCACACTGCTTGGTGCCCTCCCAGGACATACTCGGTATTTTCTCAAAGCAGTGAGGTGCCACCAAGTGCCCTGCGATTAGCAGCCGGCATTTACTGTCAGTTATCACTTGTGCTCAGCTACCCTACAGGCCCTGTTTAATGCTCAGGGAAACCCCGAGAGGCAGGCACTCATACTTCATAACAGGGTCAAGGGGGTAAGAGACAGCAGCTCACACTGCTTTACACTTTCTGAAATCTTCAGTAAGGATGAAAAGGTAAGCATGAAGATGTAGCTCTGCACAGTGAACACTATCCCACAAAACAGCACATACACACAGGGTGCCTTCTTAATCTATGAAATTTTGGTTCTGCTATTTTAGACAAACACATTTGCAAAATTAAGATTATGCAATGCAGACTCAGTAGCAGGCAGGGCCCTTCTGCAAGGTTGGACATAGATCTTTCTAAAAAAAGAACTCACAGGTTAGAAGTCAAAGAAATTTTCCACACAGAAAAGAATCAGCCCTACTAGTTGAAGTGGGGCACAGCTCTTGTAACTTTGTATATTAACTGTTATCAAAATAAAAGAATTCTGCAATGAGCCTTTCCTAGAAGATAATGCTAATTAAACATACTCTCATCTGCTGTGAGCTATCTCCTCAGCACCATTTTGTAATGGAAAGGATAAGGTAACACACCTGGTAAGAAAAGAAGGTATAATTTACACTCAGGCAAAGTCAGACTTTAAGTCATCAAACTTACTCATTTTCTAAGCTTGCCCTCCTTAGTTCAAAATAATTAGTATTCTATAAATAAAAAGTATAAGCTCAATATCTGCAAAGGAAATCATTGGCAACAGTATCGCCCTTATGTGATCACTATCATAGGAAATGTTGTCTTTTAAGTTATAAACTAAAAATTATAGGAATTCCAACCTAACAGTAAGCCCTAAACAAGTGGAAATTTTTAGGTAAAAATTTTTGAGTTATTTTTTTCTCCATAGATAACCTGACAGAAGTAAACTACATAACAGAAGTCCACCATGTACATTACACCACAGAAACATAAACAAAAGTATGTTACCTGGGAAATATACTTCTTCCACAGTGGCTCATCCTCACTGATATCAAACTCATTCCAGCCATGGAAGGCTCGCCTATGACTAACTTCACACTTGTTTAGACCATTCTGAAGATCAGCCTATTAGAGTATATACAGGAAAGTTATTGAAAAATGTTTGCACAAAAAAAAAGACAATCACAAAGGAGTACACATAATATGATCATACTCGGAAAGTCAGTTTTACTAAGCTGTTGAAAATTAAGCTACGGTGAAAGAAAGCTGCTCAATAATGAAACAATGACAGGATGAACTGCAAGGAAACATGTAGGAGCCTTCTGGACTGATAAAAATATTCTGTGTCTTCACGGAATATTTGTACTTGTTCTTATCAGAATGCAATTTTGTCTGTACACTTAAAATCAGTGCAATATATTGTTTGAAAATTATACCTTAGTAAAATTGATCTTTTGTAAGCAACAAGAGTTAAATAAGCTCATATTTCTATATGAGGGAAAAAGGAATAAAACCAGCCACAACAAAATTAAAATATCACTACATATCTAATTAGCTTACTTGTTTTTATTGTGGTTGCTTCTAAAATTAGTTTTTCCAGAAGAACAGTCAACAGGCCATGTCTTCCTTATTCCCTAAGCTTATCAAAACCCTGAGGCTGGCACTACTGCTTGCTCAGGCACTGCAAAATTTCAGAATAGAATCTACACTTCTGGGTGGGGGAGATAGCTCAGCATTCCAAGCGTCAGCCCGGCAAGAGCAAGGACTTAGGTCTGATCCCCAGTACCCCATGCTGTGCTGCCCTGCAACTCCAGGCACACTACATGCCTGCCACCAAAACTAGGCGTGGTGACGCATCCCTATATCCCAACGCTGGGCAGGCTAAATCAGGAGGATCACTGTAAGTCTGAGCTACGTAGTGAGACCTGTACCACATGAATAAAATAATTTTTTAAAAAAATCTGTGAATATAAGGATGAGCTCATTCTTAGGACAGCATAACATCATCTATGGCAATACCACCTAAATTTTTCAGTCACTATCTCATGATTTTCAATTTTAACTATCTTTAAAAAGGCAATTACCTGGGCTGGGGAGATAGCTCAGCAACATAAGCACCTGCCAGGCAAGCACAACATCCTGAATTCAATCCCCGTTACAAAAACTAAAAAAGTGCAATTACCTGCAACTCCAAAATGACTAGTTTTCCAGCCCAAAAGGTTTCTAACAGAGTTTAATAATAAACATTTTCAAAGCTTAAGCTTATTTAAAATAAGCACTTTTAAAGCAATAAAATTTTTTTAAAAAATTCAAAAATCAGCCAGGCATGGTGATGCACAACTGCAATCCCACTTGGGAGGCTGAGGTAGGATACCTGTAAGTTTGAGGCCAGCACGGGCTACATAGTGAGTTCAAAGCCACCCTCAACTACACAGCAAAACCTTACCTTAGAAACAAAGAAAAAAAAACTCGCAAATATGAACGTCAATAATCTTAGAATCACAAAATATATTAAATGTTTGAAGAGAAAGTTAAAACTATGCTCCATATTTCAAAAATATTCTTCTTCATATTGTTTATAAATTACATAAATCAATATTTATTTGTATCTCTGAATTTAAAGTTTACCTCAGAAAAATTGTTGTTCAAAAGATAAACTTTTTTTTATAGTAATGGAATTGTCTTTATGTTTTTTAAAGAGAATACAAAATTATTTTTAAAAAAATAATGCAAAATTTCACTGAACAAGATGATAGGAATCCATCAACAGTTGTTATATTGCATAGTGTTATCTTCAATTAGTTGTTCAGATTACCAGATATAACCATGCAAAATTAATAAAAAAGAAAAAAATTTAAGCATTAACTGTTCCTTTCAATAGACCAGTAGAAATCAGTGGTACAATTATCCAAGCTATCCTGTATATATACATACATAATTATCCAAGCTATCCTGTACACATACATATATATTAAAACTCTTAATGTTATTTATGTTACTAATTAAACAACTTTGTTTAATTGACCTAATACTTGTATCATACTAATGGCTCCTGGCAATGCGTATAATCTAGAACTACACAGTAGAATCAAGTAGCCACCAGCCACATTTAGCTGTTTAAATGAATTAAAATTAAATTCATTTCCTTATAATAGTCACATCTCAAGCCAGTCATGTTTATCTCAGTCAGATTTAACTACAAATTTAATTGCCCTACTTAACTTACAGTTGGTGTGTTGTACTATACAGACCGAGCCAAGAAAATTCCATTGGACAGTACTGATTTATGGCATTAGTTTTACATAATCTAGGCCCTTCCTCCCCACCACACACTTACTTGGAGAATGCCTGCAACTTCACTGACTGGCAATTCACTTGCTTTTTTGGATGTCAATACAGGAATCATTGTCTCATTTTCACCATTGGGTATTTTTTGGAAACGTGCAACCTAAGAAATAAACCAAAGCAAAAATATTTTAATATACTATGTAAATGTAACACAGTCTAGAGTAATACGTGAAAATGCAAAGATTCACAGTAACTTACTTTACATGGTTAGAAACATATTTTCAGACTAATAACAAGCATCAAGTCCTTAAATACCTTTATATTTCTTAGAAATATATTTCAAAAAAACCCACAGTAGCAGATCAAGTGAAAAAATCTTTACATTTATACAGAAAAGATTCCATTTCTCCAGGAACAGGGTACACCATAAAACAGATGTCCCTTCTATCAGATCCCCATGGTTACACATAATCATAATCCTCTACTCATTACCTTTAACACAGGGAATGAGGAACAGCTAAGCTTTCTCTATTTTAACCACTCCTCCCCTAGATCACAGAAAGGATCTAGGGGATCACAAGCTGGATATTCTTCCAAAACACCATGACAGCAAACCAGACTTAAGAGGGCTACTCTTACGCTAGAAGAAAATGAAAAGTGAAAGAAACCAGACAAGCAGAGGGCGTGCACAGGGAAGCAAAGGGGCAACATGGAGAGTAAGTCACAACAAAAGGCAGTAACAAAGATAATCTACTTCCTTGGTGCAGTTTCATAAGCAAATACCTATAGAGAAGTGTTTAGAAACAAATCCCAAGCATGCTGATTTTAACTGATTTGGCTACTAGATTACTTCTAGAAATAAACCCCAATTCAGATTCATCTTTGCTCCTAAACTGAGACTCCTTACAGACAAAATGTTTTCAGCAAGTAGGAGAAAAGGAGACAAAAACCTCCCTCCAATACTGCAACTGTGGGGAAGATGCCACCTCACTCAGCCGCCACAGTGCCACACAATTAAAGTAGTGAAACTCAAGTGCTCAACGATCCTTATTGCCAAGAGCAAGGCACTTAAGCTGTCAGATAAGTGCTCACACTAGGATAACCAGCTTTTTTAAGACAACAACTGAGATTAAAGAACAGTAATATAAAATTCTATTAGGACTAAGGTGAACACATAAAGAACCAATTTACTGAAGGAAAAAGAGCTGAGGGAAAAAGTATTCCATTATTATGAGTTTCTGGAATCAAATATTAGTTTCCTACTCATTTACTAAAAGGGCTTTGTTTAATGTCTAAATACTGTAGCAGAGAGTAGCAGCATTTTTCTACCTTTTTTTTTGGAACCCTTGCGTCTGCCAGGCAAGTGCTTATTCCTCTGAGCTATCTCCCCGGTCCCTCATATTTCTACTCTTAATAAAGAAGTATTAGTGACTACAAATTCTGAGAAATTACACATTGCCTTGCTTTAATGCAAAGTCTTGAAGTTATTTTGCAGTATATTATTTGTAAATAATTTAAAAATGTAAAGATTTAGAAGAACCTGGGGATTTTATAGTCATGTGCATGTCTTACAGCCTCTGAAAGTGTCTTTATTTCAAATCTATGAAACAAACCAGGATAAAGGAAAGATTTCATTAACCATTTCCAAGTTAAACATTTGTGAAAATTTAATGACTTAAGACACTAAGAACTGAATCAGCTGACATTTTACATTCTGTAATTATAAAGCAAAATCAAGAAAAACGCTTATACTGTTTACAGTGACAATGAAATAATAGAAACCTCTATTTCTAAGGTGTGTGAAAAAGTTTAAACATAAATTGAGAATAGCACCTAGGCAGTTACTTGCAAGCTAAATCCACTAAAACTGTGTTTGACCCACCGGTAGTAACAGTCCAGTTTATTCAGAATTAAACTACTATTCAAGGTAAGTCAAGTTGGATTACAGTAATTTTTTTATTAAAATACACTTTCTACTGGCTAGATAAAGGTCAGTGGTGTGCATGCCTAGCAGGCACAAACCACAGGTTCATTCTCCAGTCTCCTAACACAAACAAAACAAAACAAAACAAAACAAAACAAAACAAGAGTATAGTGAAATTGTTAACCCTGGTACCCAATATACAGTATGAGACATAAAATTTTCAAGTAATTCTTTGATAGTCAATTCACAAGGTAGGCCTATGGACATTTGAAAAAAAAAAAAAAAAACAAACCCTTCAATAACATTCCACAGACTCCAAAAAGCTGAGAAATTTCAAGAGAAGAAAATTAGAGCATTTTATTTAGAAAGCATAAGGCAAGACACTAACAGAAAATGATGCTCTCTAAACAGATAGGGCTGTTTTGAGATATTCTCCAACTGTAGCCACATGCTCTCTCAAGTATGTGTGCTCATAAATGGAAAGGTAGGAACCAACTGTAAAGCCCAGAATGCAGGATGATGCTTAACTCCAAGTTATTCTAAGTGAAATACCAAAAGGAATTTCTAGAAAGCAACAAAAACTTACTCAAAAGTACAAGAAAGCAATGAGAAACAAGGGCTATAGGCATTTTTATAAGACATAAAGCTGCCTATGTGAAGGCTGCTTGTAAACTCTGACAGCTCCACAGGGGAGCCACAGAGACAGAAAGTGGGAACATCAAGATTCTGGATCCAAGAAAGAACCCGGTCTTGGGGCTCACTGAGAAGAATAGCATATCCTTTAAGGGCAACAAAAAAAGAGCCGAGTCTTTGAACTGCAGCTATAGCTTACACCCATGTGCTGCAGAGTAATAAAACCTGCTTCATGACAAGCTGGAAAAGTTTTAGGGCTTGAATCTAAAGCCCTCCTGTAAGGCATGAGACACAATCTCAGCCAGCAGCTGTCCTCAGGAGTGACATGGCAGCACCTGTCGGTCCTAGTCACACCAACCAATAACAAGCGCCATCAGTAATTTTTACCCAGGGCCCACCTTCTCAAACCCTCACCCTTCTGCAAGGACAGTGTTATTTTCTCTATTTAAAAGTTATCAAAAAATCGCTGAGGATACAGTTCCCATGGTAGAGCATTTACTTAGCTTGTGTAACAGCTGTGATTTGACCCCCAACATAGCAAAAGAAAATGTTACAAGAAAAAATCCCAAGGATACTCATAAGCAAATTTAATTGTCAGGATAAGTTTGCTACATTATGTTTCAGACCAGATTCAGTTTCCTAAGTCAATTATGGACTCATTTTGAGAAATACAAATCAAAACATTGGCCCCAGTTGTAGGATCTAGAATTCAGGTGCTGGACGGCAGGGAGCTGCTCTGGGAGCTGCAGCCTATTCTGCAGACTTCCACAGTGGATCCTTGAGAAGTCTGGTCAGCTCTGCACATCTGTGGTTTTATATCTAATCCTGAACATGCTCCCTTGTTCAGTGGTTTAGGTATCTTGTTTCAATGCGCACATATAATACTAGATAAACAAAACCAGGTGCAAATGTGTTGAGACATTTACTGTATTTGACATAATAGAAAAACTGTCAAAGAACAACACCCCATAAGAAATACAAGCATTATGCGCTACAGTGATAAATTAAAATTAAGAAAAAGATATAGAGATGGAAATAAGAATCAGAAGTTCTCTCTCTAGGACTATCAGACCTGGTAAGGTATATAATAAGCTTCTTATGCCTGCACAGATGTACTATTCATAGCTTTAATGGAAATTCTGGCATATTAGCTTCAGCCTAGTCTACAGGTAGGTCTTACACAAGGCAGTGCACTGGGAGTGAGCACCGCTGAGCCTGTCTATATAAATCCAGCAACAGGAGCTAACACAGGCGTCCCACAGCAGTGATGGTGAACACCTGCAAGAGCTCTCAGCCATCACCGCCCACCAGGAACGCATGCCGCTGGCTCACCACTGCTGCCATATACCAACTTCTAGGTCCTAGATAGATGATTTTTTTTTCATTTTTATTGGTATATGTTTATAATGTTTGATGTTTACTGAGAAGTCAGTACAAATACTTCGCATTTTTGATACTATTTTCTCCCCTACCCATGATCATACAGTTGTGTGTGTGTTGTATTTTTCCCACCCCAGAACCGGGCACTAGAACTTAGGCCCTTATGCTTGCCAGGTAAGTGCTTATTCTACTGAGCCATCTCCCCCGCCCCTACAGTTGTATTTAATACTGTATGATCTCCTATCCTTTCTAGCCCAGGATCTGTACTTTTTTAAAAAAAACTTTGTCCTCATTTGAGGAATTTTATTGTCAAGTTTTGTGTTTTTCTTTGTGGGTATGTATTTGCCTCATTCCATCCCTAAACTTTCCAGAGATGCCTGCGAATCAAGGTTATGTTCTAATGCAGAGGCGGCCACCATGCCCCTGTAGGCGTGCGGACTTCTCTGTGAGCACACGCCCAAGTCACCCCAGCATCGCCCGCCCGAGCAGTTGCCATTAGAACACAGCACACAAAAGCATGGCAAATGCAAGTATTTAACATCCAATAAAAAGCTTATCACTGAAAGCTCTGTCACTGTGCTTCTCTTTCAAACAAAAAATATTAATGTATGAGTTGCTTTTTCTAAACCATAAGTTCAGTATTCAAGTTTAATTGCAGTAGTGTCACTATGATAATTAAGTGGGCTTTGAGGTGCATTTTGGGTACTCAGTCTCTAAAAGGTTCCCCATCACTGTCCGAAGGACTGTGGAGTAAATGATTTGCACTAATAGGTCATGCTTCTTCACTGAAGGAGAGAATGTGGTAGTTCTCAGATAGTTTAAGAATTTTTTAATCATAAATTTTAAGTTTGCATTTATTTTCCCCAAAATAACTTTTTGATGTTCCTGATACAACCATCTACTTCTGTAATTCCTTAAATCCCATTCATGCACTTTAAGAAACAATAAGCAATTGTTGAAGATTTTGCAGCTACCTTTTTGTAAAGAGCACTTTTCCAAAACAGGAAAATGTTTTTAAAAGTTTTGTTTTTATTTTAAAAATAAAACTTCATGTTTATAAATTCATTAGAATAATAGAGGAAAAACAATAAGGCAGATGAGAGATGGGACAATGTAAACTATAACAACAAAATTCTACTCTCATACCCACAAGGAAAGCTAGCCAAAAAAGAAAAAAACAACCAAAAAACAAGTGATTGAGAAAAACACAGGAGCTAGAATCTTTCTATACTATGGTGGGATCAGTAGAAAGCACAGCTGGTATGTGGAAGGAACAGTTCGTCAGTGATTCCATGTTACTCTTACATTAATAAGCATTTAGTCTTCTACAGGCAAATGAGAAGACCTGCATCATCATAAAACATTTGTGAATTATTTAGTCATGCTTTAACTTTGAGAATGACAAAATGTAAAAAATACCACGTTTAGTTAAATGTAAATTATCTTAGGACCCAGCTATGTCCTTCAAATGCTATATATGGTCCTGCCTTTCACCCAAGGCCTTTTTTCTGCTTGGCCTTAAAAATACCCTGAGGACAGGGATATAGCTCAATGGTAGCACTTGCCTTTCATGCAGAAGACCTTCCATCACTACCACCACAGCAAAAATTAAAATTTTTAAATGTTGTTAATCTCCTTGCTTTACATTTACTAAGCCTATACTTTGAACTAAGACATGGAATCAACATTTACTAAAACACACATACACACACAGAGCCCACAGTCTATATGCTAGAGTTGAATAATTCCATTGGAGCACTAAATCAGATCAACACAGATACATGCACACATTAAAAACTGCAAAAGTTTCCAGACTTTTAGGCTATATAAATAATTCAATTAAAATGGCCCCATATGGATCAAACCTCATTAGAGAGCTACTGAATCCAAATGTACATTTTAATAAGATTCCTGAATGATTAACTACTATTTTAGATCATAATCACTGCTATCATTAGTTGTAATCCCAGCACAAATTAGAATTTCATAAGAGTTGCTATGGAGAGGACTGTGCCCCCTAAAACTCATGTTGAAATTTTAATCTCTAAAGTGATAATATTTAGAGATGGAACCATTAGGAGGTTAGATTATGAGGGTGGTACATTCATGGCAAGATCAATGCCCTTTTTGTTACTGTTCGGATGGGGTGAGGTCTAGCTCTGTAGTTTAGGCTGGCCTTAGGTCAAGTTGTCCTCAAATTCACAACGATCCTCCTACCTCAGCCACCCAAGTACTAGACTACAGGCACGTGCCACCATACCTGGCATTAACACCCTTATAAAAAGACACCAGACAGTTCACTTCCCCTCTCCCTGCCTTACCTGAAGACACATCTAGAAATACCCTCACCTGCAGCCAAATTGTTAGTACTTTGATTTTGGACTCCTAAGCTTTCAAATTTTTGAAAACTAAATGCTGTTTAAGCCTCCTATCTGTGGTGTACTAGTACAGCAACAAAAGTAAACTAAGAATTTTTCTTCTTTGCTTGTTTTCTTTCGAGCCAAGCATCCAGGCACAAGCCGCTAACAACATGCTCATGTCTCACGTTCATGCCTGAACTGGGGCAAAACATTTATTTCAAAAAACCTTGAAGCTGAGTTTAACATGTAGCCAAAATTGATAATTTGTGACCTAAGCAGGTCTAAAAGGCAAGAATGATATTAAACATTAGAACATTTTGCTTTTGAAAGGTAGTATCTTCTCAAATGAGCTACACACACAGGCCTGGGGAAATTTTAGCTTTTTAAGAAATAATTACTTCAGGCCGGGCGTGATGGCGCATGCCTGTAATCCCAGTACTCGGGAGGCTGAGGCAGGAGGCTCGTTGTGAGTTCAAGACTAGCCTGAGCTACAAAGTGAGCTTAAGACCAGCCTGAACTGCACAGTGAGACCCTGTCTCAAAAAAAAAAAAAAAAAAAAAAAGACAAAAAAAAAAGAAATAATTACTTCATTGATCACATGAATAGAAATTTCATTTTACAAAGCAAATTTGCAAAGTTAATACAAATTACTCAACAGCAGTCAGGCCATGCACAAAGAGAATGGAGGGTGCTCTAGAAACTCCAGGGGTTAAACCACATAATTCCATCTCACAAATGTAAAGGTGTATTATGGACAGGAGAGAGGATAAAAGTGAGTCAGGAGCTACAGGGTAACACTGATAATAGCAATTTTAACCCAAGAACTGCAGTCCGCATCAATTTACAGAAATCATGTGGACTACTAAATTAAAGAAGCAATGCTTGCTGAATAAAGCCCAAAGGGAATGACACTGAGTACTTCCACCTAGATGTGTCTGTACTTATTGAAAGCAAAACCTGCATAAAACATAATCCAGGCACAATTTTCATTTTTAGTACATATATTCAAGCCACATTTGTAGTACGGTCCATGATACCTCCATTAGAGGTAGGGAATTTGGGTCCCAAAAAACTCCAAATGACAAGTTTCTAACTGGTCATCTGCCTGAAAACAATGCAGCCAATATTCTTCCATAATACTATGTAAGTTAACATGTCCAAAGTATACCATGTTGGGGCCAGAGAGATGGCTCAGTAGAATAAGTACTTCCCTGGCAAGCGCAAGGGCCTGAGTTCAATCCCCAGTTCCTCCAAAACAAACAAAAAGAAAGTATACCATGGTTAGTTGAGACATCAACATGATGTAGCAGGACTAAATATCTCCTCCATAGCTAGAAAGTCAAGAAAACTGAAACCTACAATCAAATGACTCCTGAAAATTACTTGTGAGCATCAGAATCACCTGGAGGCCTTTTTAAAACAGGTTAATAGGCCCTATCCTCCAGGTTCTAGAACAGAAACCACCATCTGCACTGTACTAGGAAATGGAGATGCTACTGTTCCAGGACAATGCAATAGTCAAGCTCAGCCTTGATGCCAATTCATAATCCAATTCTAGGCTTCTCAGGTGTGTGACTGAACTGTTTAACTTTTCTGAATCTTTTTCCTCAATGTTAAATTAGGATAATACCTATTTTCATTTCAATAACAACTGAAAGAATTACTATTTTTAAAGGTGTATCACAGTGTCTAGGGCTGGCCAAATAGCTCAGCAGATTAAAGCACCTGCTTGAGCAGTGTAGGGACAGGCGTTCGATCCCCGGAGAGCCATGCCGGCCCCACCCGCAGGGTGTGCAGAGAAGGCCACTGCAACTGGGCATGGTGGTGTGTGCCTATAATCCCAGCACTTGGGAGGCCATAAACAGGAGAATCATTATGAGTCCGATCTAGTAGTGATACCCTGAACACCCTGTAGACTCTTCTCTAAAAAATACAGAAAAAAATAAAATAAAATAAAAATAAAGTCAGTCTCTATTGCATGACAGATACCCAAATACTCTACTTGTTCCCTTCTCCAAGGGTAACACCAATGGTGTTAACATTTATCCTCTACTGTAGGCCCACATTAGATCTTCAGAAGTGTATGTAACAGTTTTGTCACATTGATATTCTCTGCAAAATTCAAACTACATAGAATCAATACTATTATTAGAGGAAAAAATACTAGAATTTTCTATCTTAATGGACAATTGCTACAGCGGGCAGATCAGTATACAAGCACCTTTTAAGTAACCTTTCATCGAAAGTACAAAAAAACAACATAACTGATCAGAAAAATAAGCAAATTCATCATTTGTTCATCAAGTATATTTTCTACAAGGACCAGGCAAGTCCATTTGTTCAGTTTAGAAAGTGCTTAAATTTCCCAATCACCAAACACTATTTTACTCGAAAAAGGACTATGAACATGTTCTTATGAAATACCACATTACCCAAGGGGGTTAATTCTACTTTAAACACAAGAGTCTAAATTAAAGTAACATGTCTAGAATAATACAGGTTAAAACAAACATTCAGAAACATCCACAAATGCCTTCACTGATATGCAAATTGCTAGATTTACACTAAAGTTACTAAATAAAATTTAGGTCTATTATCTATCTAAAGGATGATATAAAAATCCAGTGATTCTCAAGCTTTGGGAAGCATCAGAATCACTTGGGAATGAGATGCTTTTTAAGAATCCATTTACAGCTTGGGGAGATAGCTCAGTAGAATAAGCACTTGCCTGGCAAGCACAAGGTCCTGAATTCAAACCCCAGTACCACAAAGAAGAATCCAGATACAATGAGATATTCTTTCTTTCTAAACAGCAAAAGCTGAATCAGGTCAACCTTTCAGACTTGTGGTAACTAAGTCTATACTCACAACAATGGCTCACAACTCTAGCTGCCATTTAAAAATTACCTGGGGAGATTCTTTTAATTCCTCTAGTCAAAAATTCAGACCCATTACATGATAACTCAGAGAAAGGGTGCATTGGAGAAAGTGTGCACCTTGAGGATAAGTACTCCTTTAAGTGTGCCCAAGAGATAATGTTCAGCTAGTGCTCTATACTTATCTACCCATCAATTTATAAGAAACACAGGAAATATAGTAAATTAAACCATAGTACTTCAAAACAAGGTGTCCACCGAAGTCAAGGATTTGGAAATGCTACTGAACCTGGTTGCATAACAAATAAACCACAAGAAAAAGAAAGGAGAGGCATTTTTAAAATGTTTGTTTGTTTGTTTGAGACAGGGTCTAGTTATGCAGTTTGGGCTGGTCCTATGCTCACTTTGGGGCCCCACAATGGTCCTGAACTCGCAACAGTCCTCGTCTCAACCTTCTGAGTGCTGGAGTTACAGGCACGCACCACCACGCCCAGTCCCTAAGAGATGTTAGAGACATTTCAACCACTGTATGTAGGGGAATCTTATTTACTACTCTGGTTCTGGTCGGTTGGGTTCCAGGGATGGAATCCTCAGCCTTCACATGGAGCAATGCTCTCAGCTCTTTTGTTTAACTTAGAGACAAGATTTTACTAAATTGCCCAGGCCAGCCTCAAACTTGCAATCCACTTGCCTTAGCATACCAAGTACACTGGGAGCACAGTGTGTACCACTGCACCAAGCTAAACATTTTTTTTTAAATCAACTTAGGATCACAAACTACATTTAATTGTTCTGTCCCTTATATCCTTAATTTTTTTTTTTTTTTTTTTTTTTTTTTTTTTTTTTTTTTTTTTTTTTTTTTTTTTTTTTTTTTTTTTTTTTTTTTTTTTTTTTTTTTTTTTTTTTTTTTGTCTTTTTGAGACAGGGTCTCACTATGCAGGTCAGGCTGGCCTTAAGCTCACTTTGTAGCTCAGGCTGGTCTCAAACTCACAACAATCCTCCTGCCTCAGCCTCCCCAGTGCTGGGATTACAGGCATGCACCATCACGCCCGGCTCTCCTTAAATCTGAAACAGTTCCTCCTTTTCATGAGCTTCTTATTTGTGAAGAAGGCAAGAGTGTTATTTTGTAAAATTCTCTCATCTTACAAATTACATTTTTTATTTTTCTCATTAGATTCAGAGAGGGGCACCACCGAACTAATGCTGTATCCTTCTCAGTACATATCAAAAGCCACATGATGTTTGCTATGAATCAAATTGTGACCCCTTCCTCTCCTAATCTCCAAGGTGTCAGTATTTCCCATGTCACTATATTTGGAGACAAAGTCTTTGAGGAACTGATTAAGGCTAAATAAAGCCATATGGGAGAGGCATGCCTATAAGGAAAGACAGGAGCATTGGCGCACAGAGGAATGCCCTGGTGAAGACACAGCAAGACGACTGCCTTCAGCCCTGGAGGCCAAGCCTGCAAGCACGTTAGTTCTGACATTCCATCCCCCAAACCTGTGGGAAAATAAGCTTCCGCTTAAGTCACTCAGTCTTCTGCAAGGCAGCCCAAGTACCCTAATGCAATCCTGTCTCATCAAGTGATATTAACTCTGATCACTGAAAGGAGTACCTGTGAATTTTTTCTACTATCCAGTTACTATTTGCCTCTGTAGGTAAACCTGTCTTGCAAAGAAAAACATACTTTGAGACTATGTACATGTCCTATACCTTATACTTTTGATCCTTAGATAACATTTGCCTGGAACAATTATTACAATGGTGATTACTTTGCAATGATGGATACCAAATAGTTTTTTTAATCTCATGATTCTATCTGCATTTATTAAGAGAAATCTTATATGAGAAAGAACTTGCCTTTCTCCCCTATTTATTTCTGTGTATGAGTATGTACATAACACATTTGTACTCTACATACCTAGGATTTCTTACTTCATTTTACGAGCACAATTCACCAATGTCTTTCTTTTTTAACTCTGACTTAGGCTACTCCTAATCTTTTTGACATGTGCACATCCATTTTCAATTTCTTACTTACTTGCTGACAACACAAAAAATGTTCTAGCCTTATCCTTGTGGTTTCCTAGCCCTGACACTGAAATCAACCACTTCTCCAGAAAACACTGGTTCTTTTTATTAATAAACAGTATTCAGAAGAAGTCTTACGGTTTCTAGGTCTTCACACCAGGGTTAAGCAGTAGCTACACATATGTCATTTCCAGTCTAATTCCTCAGGGATTTATTCTAGCATTTCTCTTTCCTTACTTGTAACTTCTTAACATTAAAACATTTTACTTTCAGGCCCAGGGAGATGGCTCAGTGGAATAAGCACTTCCCTGGCAAGCACAAAGGTCTGAGTTCAATCCCCAGTTCTGCCAAAAAAGAAAAAAAACTTACCTTCATTAGCACCATTATGTTTTTGCCTCTTCTATTCTCA
This sequence comes from Ctenomys sociabilis, assembly GCA_004027165.1. Taxonomy (NCBI): domain Eukaryota; kingdom Metazoa; phylum Chordata; class Mammalia; order Rodentia; family Ctenomyidae; genus Ctenomys; species Ctenomys sociabilis. Next base: position 29,416 of record PVKA01002429.1, on the reverse strand, counting down.
ATAAAAGCAGTTTTAGAACACTAACCACACTACTTAAAAATCTAACGAGTACAGTATTTGTACATAGTTTCTTTGCTTAGTCTTAGGTTTGTTTATAGTTAACAACCTACTATTCTATTTAGGATTTTTCACCCCTCCTCTCGCTCAACCTTGTTTACTCAGTACATAAACACAACAGTTCTAATAATCAAAACTGAAAATGGGAAAAGCCTGAGAAGCATCAGGCTTCCTCCCACATTGCTTTCAATGTCTGTGTGCCTCTATCTAATAATCTCAGTTTCTAATATCTTCTACCCAAGTTTCCTTTTGCACAAACTGCAGACAATATGTCTGGTTTCTTATTTCCTCTTCTTTGGCTTTGGGTAACATAACCCACAGACACTTTCTTTTCACTTACTATATACTGGGGGATCACACGAAGTGGTTCTTCCGAGATCTTCTTCCTTTGTACAGCTGCCTAGTATTCTACTATGCAACTACGCAAGCTAGCTCAACCACTCTCTCCTATGTATAAACCCGCCAACAATGATCTGAATCATGTATAAGTATTTTAAATACTGCTCGAGGTGTGCCTTCAAGGAAAAACTCTACAACTAAAATTATTAAGACAAAAGGCAAACATATCTGTCATGTTTGTTGGAAACTGCCAATTTTTCCTCAAAAAGCACTACACTAGGACTAAATATAATGGTCCATAGCAGGAATACCTCAAGTTTGAGTCCAGTCAGAACTATACAGCAAGCTCAATATGCTTAGGTATGTGGTAAAACCTCACCTAAAAAAAGTTCAGAAGGTTGATATCTGACCAAAGATATATGTAATTTTGTATCAAAAACATACTAATAAAAATCTAAAAGCAAATTTTCCTATAATATCAAAAAAAACTTATGAGATACAGCAAAAGTAGAACAGAGTAGTTCATGGTAATAAAAAAAATCTCAGTTAAACGATCTAACTCTACGGGCCAGGGAGATGGCTCAGTGGAATAAGTGCTTCCTTGGCAAGCTCACGGGTCTGAGTTCAATCCCCAGTGCCACAAAAAAAAAAAAAAAAAAATCCAACTCTATACTTCAAGAAACTAGTCCAAAGTTTAGAGAAAAAAAACAAGATTTGAACAGAAAAAAATGAAAAAACAACTTGAATGAAAATTAAGAGTTGGATTTTTGAAAAGATATGCAAAACTGATAAACTATTAGACAAAGAAAAAAGACACACAAAATCAGAAATAGAAAAATATTACAACTGCTGTCACAAAAAATACAACAGATCTTAAGAGACTACTTTCAATAATTATATGCCAATGAACTGATTAACCCAGAAGAAGTGGATAAATTCCTAGATATATACAACTTACCAACACTGAAATATGAAGAAATAAAGAATCTGAACAGGTTTTTTTTTTTATCATATCAAAAAAGCATCAACTATATATGGTAGCACACACCTATAATAGTACTGCAGGAGGCTGATGCAGGCAGATTCCAAGTTCAAGCCCAGGCTGAGCAACTTAGTGAGACCCTGTCTCAAAAAAGCAAACGGTGGTGGCACATGCCAATAATTCCAGCACTCTGGAGGCCAAGGCAGCAGAATGTGACTTCGATATCAGCCTGGGCTTCAATGTAACTCAAGACCAGCCTGAACTGCATAGCCAAGACCATGTCCCCCACCAAAATAATAAAAATAAAAAAGATCAGGGCTATGGCTGTATAAGAATGTCCTGGGTTCAATCCCCAGTATACTGGGGGGAGGGGGGATCTCAATAATATACCACATTCATAAAGAATAAAACCACATGATCCTCTCAAAAGATGCAGAAAAGCATGTGACAAAATTCAACAGCATTTTATTATATAAATTCCCAACAAGGAACAAAAGGAAAGTACCTTAGCATAATAAAGGTCATCTATGAAAAGCCCACAGTTGATACTATAGTCAATGCTGAAAAAAATAAATCTTTTCCTATAACATCGGAACAAAGCAAGGTTTCGCCACCTCTATTTAATACTGTACTGGAAGTCCCAGACAGAACAATGAAATATGGAAAAGAAATATAAGCAGTCAGTCAGAAGAGAAGTATTAAAACTGTCTTTGTTTGCACACAGCATGACTGTGTATGTACAGAAAACTAAGCAGTACCTTAAAAAACACCCCAAAAGTTAGGGTAAATAACTCAGTCAAGTGACAGGATACACTTATCAATACACAAGAATCAGTAATGTTTCTACACACTAATAAACTACCCAAAAAGGCAATTAGGTAAACAATGTCATTTATAAGAGCACAGAAAGAATAAACTATTTAGGAATAAACTTAACTAAGGCCTGTACACTGCAAACTAAAAAACACTAATGTAAGAATTTAAAGACACAAACAAATGGAAAGATGTGCCATGTAGATCAGAAGACTCAACATTATTAAAATGTCCCTACAGTTTGATTTCCAGGAATGGGAGATAGAAAAGACCCCACCACTAACCTCCTTGCCCCTGAGAGCCTTGCTCCAGCCCACTCCCTGCAGAGCCTAAGTCCTCCCTACCTTTAGTGCACATCTTGTCCAATGCTTTGTTCGGGACACCAAGAAACTGGAAGGAACTTCTTTGGGACCCCAAAAAGCTAGTAACAAGTCAGCTTCAAAACACAAACACTTTATTCTACTCATACAAAGTATCTAAAATAGTCAAATTCCTAAAAAAGAATGGAATAGTATTTATAGAGGGATTCAGGGAGGAAGAAATGGGGAGTTCTTATCCAAAGGGCATAAAGTACCAGGTAAGCAAGATGAAGAAACTCCACATATCTGCTGTATCAGTACCGTGCTTACAATCAACAATAATGTGCACTTAAAAATTCATTAACAGATAAGATTTCGTTACAGATTCATACCAGAACGAAACACTTTGAATTTTCACCCGATTGCAAGTTCTTGCTGTTTTTAATATCCAAGTAAAATAAAAGGAATAATCCATTTCACTTCCCAGGATACAATAAGCAAGATTCGGAAACAGATTCTGACATTCACTTCCAACTGTTGGCTGTTGAATATAATTGTAAATCATCTGTAGTTCAAATAAAACTAAAAAGTCTTCCTTACATAAAATGAACAAATGAATTCAAAAAGCTCACATCATTAATCTACTGTTTGGGAAAAAATACGCTCCATAATCAAGTCTATTCTTTGCAGCAACCACTACTCCATTTCTCTTGACCAATGACCTGTAGCTGCTTCAAGGACACAGTCAGGGAAATGAACACAGTCGATGTATACAAAGAAAAGCCATGGTGAAAAAGCCAATCCCCAACATAAGCAAGGCCAGCGAGAAACACCACTTCTGTGCTCTGACAGACAATAAAAGATGAGAACTGGGGAGTCAACTTACACAGAAAGCTGAAACATAGAAATTCAGACAGCCCTCCATCAACGAGGCAACCTGAATGTGGTGCACAGCGGGCCTACCCTTCCCTCTCAAGGCTAAACAAGCTGTTCCTGAATGTGCAGTGCAGTGGTTTTCAGGGTAAATTTAAAAAATAATAGTAAAGTAGGACACTAAGCTCTGATCTAACCCCAGTATAAGTAATTACATTCTAAGCCCATTTTCTAAGCCCATTTTAACATTCACATTTACTAAGTATTACGGAAAGGAGTATTACCTAGTAGGACACCCTAACAATTCTGTTAACTATACCTAAATATTTTGCTATTTGTCACAAGTAAGTTTGCTTTACACAACCCAATGTAACTGGCAGGCCAAACAGAATCTTACAAGAACTTTTTCTTTAGATACACGCAGCTTGTGCAAACTTTCTTATTCCTCAGGCATGGCTACCACCCGCTTCTCTCAGCCCAAATAATATACAGATGCTGGTGCCAGAAGATCATGGCCCAGGGTGAATATAATTCAACAGCTTAGACGTGTTCATTTATGTCTTCCCCACGCTTGTGCTCACTATAGAAAACCCTAACACACCTGTACGTGGGGACATGTTGGTTTGGGTGATAAGGCCCCACTCCCTCCTTGGAGCTAGCTTTGAACACAGCCTTTTTCCTTTTCATCAAAATAACTGGCCTCCTTTGATTTGGTTAGCAGTGCGCCCATGAAACTAAGTGGCCTGTAACAGCAATGCTGCACTTCACAACAGCTAATCGTGTCAGTAGTAACTTATGCAATCACCACTGGAGTTGGACTCAGACTGCGTTAGAGATGGCTACTTGAGCACTAACACTGAACTCGCCCCCTGTAAGGGACTACATAAGGAAATCTGCCACCTCACTCCTCTGCCCGAGTGCCCAGCGGCACACCTGTACCTAACAAAGACCAACACAGGGACAAAGAACAAACCAGATCCCAAGCCCTCAACCTCTTCCTATGAAAGGATGATTTGTTTGCTTCTGAAGCAGACACAGATTTAAAAATAATTTTTGATTAAAAAAAAAAAGAAGAAACACGATTTTTTTCACTTGGATATACAGATGCCCTGTGAAAGTAACTTCAAAGCAGCACAAAGCTTGGTCCTCATCTGGTAAAACTTCGGGCCAAATCTTTCTCAGCTCTGCATATAAGCGTATCAGTCACCTAGGGCTTAGCTCTCTAAAAGCTGGCAAAACAATGTTTACTAGCCTTCAATTTACCTACCCAATCTCATCATCACCCACAAAGACTAAGCACATCAGGGTAAAAGATTTCAAGGGACATTCGGTTGTATCACAAGTCTCCACTATCCTAAAACCTAGGGGCCCTTTGGATTCCAGCCCCGTTTCACAAAACAAATTGGCCCACAGAACCACCACCACCTCATGAGAAGTGCACTGCCCCTCAAGTTACAAGTATCTTGTGACTTGGAGCCATGAAACCAGAACAGAGGGAGCGCTCAGCTGGATCCCTGCCAACTACAACACCCCATCAAATGCGTCTTTATGCTGTGAAGGGACCAGTCTGATCCAGTTCCTCAAAACTGCGCTCCCTTCCATTTTCATATAGAAACTTTTCCATAGCTTTTCTTTCCTTTATTGGGAGACAAGTTTGACGTTTACACAACTGTGCTCCTCTTTGTTTTTCTTTTACATTGTAGCTTTTTTTCTGTGTATTTGTACTGTTACTTTCATTTCAATTTCCAGAAGCAAAACTCCATGCTAGCCAATGACATAGCCACTAAGCTTTCAGGCTTCATCCCCTCTATGAGCCTTTTGTGAAGCCTCTTCATAACCCAGTATCAGGAGCAGGTCTTCAATAGGATGGCCCAGACCTCACACTGGTCCGAGGCATGGGACCCTAGCACTGCCTGTTGGAACCTATATGGAGAATTTCTCCATGTTTTTCTTCATGATTTGGACAGCATAAAAGGACAGACGCCAGGAAGAGTTGGTATCGCAGCTCACCTCACAATAGCCCACCCTGCTTCTTCCCTGGTGTATTTTTATCTTGCTTTTTCCTTTTTTAGAGCCAGTTTCTCCCTCACTCTTCACTTTCACTTTTTTCAAGTAAAATTTGTCACTGCCTCAAAAAAAATTAAGTCTTAGAGAAGGAGCGCAAATGGTAGAAAAGAAGGATAATCAAAATCTTACTTGAAGCTGGGCTGGGAGATAGCTTAGTGGTATAAGCACCTGCCTGGCAAGTACAAGGACCCTAGTTCAATCCCCAGTACCATATGCTGTGCTGGTCCCTGAATCCTGGGCACACTGTGCTGACCCTGAAAAACAGGCTTGGTGTTGCACACCTATAATCCCAACACTGGGGAGGCTGAGATAGGAGGATCACTAGGAGTCCAAGCTGCATAGTGAGACCCTGTACCAAATACACAAATGAAAAAAAAAAAAAAAAAAAAAAAAAAGAACAAAATATCTAGCTATGACAGTTTTACATGGCACTTTCATGAAAAAATGAACTACTTATTCTTAAAGAAAGTGCAAGTAAGGAGTGTCTATTATCATGAATCATCAATTCAGAAGATAGTCTGGGACTACAGAAGCAGCTCAGTGGTATGACACTCACCCAGCATGCACAAGGCCCTGAATTCAATCCTTAACCCCAAAATAAATTAACTACATCTAGCAATCTAGCAATCTAATTCAGCAATCTAGGACGTTACAAATGTCAACACAGTAACTGAAGGAAATTCAGTAGGAGCAGTTAAGATAAATAAAGGAGATAAGAGATTTATATTTTTCAGCTGCTATGAGCCTATGTTGACACTGACGACTTTAGTTGTACTATTTCTTATAACCCTCAGAAAATCCTCTGAAAAGGGCATCATTATTTTTCTACTTTCCAGATGAGCAAATTAAAAACTAGTTTCCCCAATATAAAAAGAAATTAAAGCCACAAAGTAGTATAGCTAGGAAGTAAACCAATGTCTAACTCTTAAAAGACATCTTTATTATGCTATGTTTAATTAGCTAATCCAGAACATCAAAGTCTATTAGTTCAAGACTAATTTTAGTATGGTCAGACTAGATTTAAGATGTAAGAACAAGACTCTAGCTAAATTTGGTACAGAGGCCCAACTCCCCTCCTTTTCACTACACACAACAAAAAGTCCTTACAAAGATGATTTCTTAACTTTAGAAAACACAAAATATAAGGTTGTACAATTTTATAGAGCCAATAAGATACTTTATAAATTATGTCACATAACCACAAGCAAACACAAAGCTAAAATGAGTAATTCTCACGTAGCTGAAACAATAGTATCACAAGTAACTCAAAACCACTATGTGAGCTACTAGCCTATATCCTGTTTAATCAACAACTCAGATAAATATCTGAATAGCATATTTATCCAAGATAACATCAATGCAAAGCTAAAGTTGGGCAGCTGGGTTTTTTTTTTTTGGGGGGGGGGGACGGGGATTGAACTCAGGCCCTTGTGCTTGCCAGACAAGGGCAACTGTCTGGCAAGCACACATGCATTATCAGTCACAATGAGTACAAGCAATATACCTCGACCTATTCCACCTCCACATATATCAGACTTACATATACAAACCAACTACTCAAAAACTAAGTACAAAGAAAGAGTACTTAAAACACACACACACACACACACACACACACACACACACACACACACACACACACACAGGGGCCAGGGAGACAGCTCAGTGGAATAAGCACTTCCCTGGCAAGCGCAATGGCCTGGGTTCAATCCCCGGTTCTGCCAAAAAAGAAAAAAACAAAGACTGACTTATGAGTTCAATCTAGTGTGAGACCCTAAACACCCTGTAGACCCTTCCTAAAATAAAAAAATAAAAAAAAAATTAAAAAAAAAACACATAATATGCTATGATTTGAGTATTTCAGATAAACACCAGGATAAGGTGATCATTTTTAAAATCTGTGTAAATATCCTCAGCATGATTTTATTGCTAAAAAGGCAAACACCATCCTACTATATTATAAAGAGGGAGCAATTAACTATTTTATAATAACCCAAGCACACCTGAGGAGTCCATATTCAGTTTAAGACATCTCCAAAGCATGGCACACTACAGTAACACTTGTGGAAACAAGGTTTCACAGATTAATGTGGGAAGTTATCAATATTTGCCCTGAGGAAAAGAGGTATGAAAGATTGTATCTGATGACTAAGTGGACTTCAATAAAGGTCCTTACATAAAGGACATAACAGGCAACCTCAGATACTTCTAAATTTATTACATAAAAAATCATTGTTCCTAGAGTAAGGACAGAACCAGCATCAAAGATAGGGGAGAGGGTTAATCACAAAAAAAAATTGGTACGAGAGGGCAGAGGTGCTGTTTCAATACAGGAAGAAAGCTGGTTCCCTACAATGCTAAAGAACCTAGGAAGAGTCCAGCAAATTGCAGAGGCATTCCCATTGCATTCCTTTTTTGCCTATCACACAAGTTTTTGGGGATAAATTAGTAACAGATAAGGGGACACAGTATGAAATGGTTACCTTCTACACTGAACCTTAATTCCAGTGCATGGGCCCAAACCAGACATAATCAGGTTTACATGTAGAACAACACTTAGATATTCCTCATTTGATAAATCAAACCCTAGAATAAGGACTAGCTATGTAGGTGAGGGGCAAAGAACCCGCCTGGCATACGCAGGCCCTGAGTTTGATCTCCAACACTACAATAAATAAATAGTAACTCCAAACACCCTATTAACATATTCATACTACTAAAAGATAAACTTTGTTTTTCTCCCAGACCATTTTTAATGTTATTAAATATTTGTACTGAAATGTGAATGCTAATCCATTTGAATAAAGCAATGCAAATCTCACAAAAAAATGCACTAACCTATGGATACAAAGAGGAATTAAACACAAATACACTGACAGTAGAAACAATCTGTTGTTCCAAAATAGTATAGTTTTATACTAGGTCATTTAAATGGCTTTTAAAATAAAACATCTGTTCACTGTTGAAAAAAAAAGAAAATAAAAGGTCAAGTGAAAAGGGTTTAATGAGCTCCCTGAGTCTTCTAGCCACAAGCAAATTTTGTTAACTATTTCTATGCATACTGCCAACCACTTGCAGGTATGTGTACGCTAAGTACAACTTGCTTTATTTATTCAATACATCCTGACTGATTCAATGTAATCACACAAAGAATGACCTGCCTCATTCTTTTTAATGCCTCAGTACCTTCAATGTTGATTAGTTCTCTTAAAGAAAAGACATTTATGTTAGTTTCTATTATGGTCTGAATCTGAAATGCACTGTGCAGACCACCGAGAGGTGACACAGCTTCTAGGAGGGGCTTGCAGAAGGAAGTCAGTGCACGGGAGCTGCACCCCTGAAGAGGGGACTGGGATCCTGCACACTCACTCTCCCACAGCCACGCTTCCACCAATGTTCTGTCTTGCCACAGGAGGATGGACTACACCCTCTGAAACTGCACGGTTTGCAGCTAGACATCTTCCCAAGGTAGGATGGTGAAACTTTTAAAGCCAAGTGCCCAGACTGCAACCCAAGCCCCACTGGGCTAGTGCAAAGTACCAACACTGCAATCAGGCCTGAATGCCAGGGTTTTAGTTTGAAAAAATTACTCATAGTTTAAGATTATTTGTCTAAAAAAAATGTGTGGCACAGGCTCCCCATCACAGCTTAATGTGCTCACAGATGGGGTTTGGGGGAAGTGATGTGATCATACGGATATGAACTTATCAGCAGACTCATCTATTAATGAATTCACAACTAAGTATTTTGTTGGGAGGTAAAGGCTAGTCAGGGGAGGTAAGTCACTAGCATAGGCAAAAAGGGTACATTAGCTCCCTCTTTCCTGGATTCTTCTGCTTCCTGCCTGCCACGCCACAGGCTATTTCTCCTCCACCATGCCCCTCTGCATGAAGCCAGCCAACCAAGACTGAAACCTCTACAAACTGTTGGCCAAAATAAACCCCTCCTCTGGCTTGTTAACGCTGGACGTTGTGTTCCAGCAATAATGAGGTAACTAAGATTTCAGCACCACAGGTAGGGCCACTACTGTGATGCTCCCTGGCCGTGAGGTTCTGAAGCCTTCGAACTGGCTCACAGGAAGAATCTGGAAAGGCTGGAAATGCTGGCTGGAGAAGCAGCCCTCCAGTACCATAAGCCGAGCTTGATCAGGAATTCGCTTAGAAGGCCAGAACACAGTGATGATAACACCCGAAAATAACAGGTTCAAGAGATATCAAACGAAACAGACTCCACTAGTATCAGGCCTCTAGATCGTGCGTTATACTCTGGCAGGAAATTTATCTACATTTTTCTCACATCCCAGGGATTTGCAGGAAACTGAGGTTAAGGCAGGTAGAATAATTAATCTGGCAGGGGAAATTTCAAGATAACTAACATTCAGGTTGTCCGCTGGGTACTGTTACAAGCTTCTAGCTAGCTCTATATTATGAATCAATAGTAAACAGGCCAGTGAAATGATTTTAAAACTTTTTATTTTGGCCAGAAGAAAGGAAGCTCTGGTAAAGTTAGGGCCTACAAAAATGGAGCAGAGAATAACTTATTGTTAAAAATAAATAAATGTAAATTAAAAGTCAAGTATTTTGGAACAAGACTATTTTAAAAAAGATTAAGAAAATGCGAGACACTCACAAAGATTCACTTTGTAGACTTCAAGTGGCAAAGGTGAACAACTTTGAGAGGAGAGCACCAGGGCACTGTGCTCCAGAATGGCAGGAGCTCAGGAAATGGGAAGTGACTCCCCAGGACTCAGCTCGAGCTGCTCAACCATCCAGGCACTGAGAGGCCTCTGCAACCACCAACAAGATGCAAACAAGCCCAGTTATTGCTCCAGCTGGCAGCAGAACTTGAGGCCTTCCACATAGTGCTGCTTTTTAATCACATGCAAACTGAAAGAGTCATAAGGCCAAGGAGGCTTCTGCCCAGATTTCAGAAGGCCTGGGTGGTCAGGCAGTGTCTGTGAGAGGGCAGTGCATGAAGCTGTGAGGGTGAAACAAAAGTGCAGCGGAGACCCCAGAACGGTGGAAAAATCAGGAATGTAAAACATTTGAGGAAAGCCCTAAGAAGTGAGCAAAGCTTGCACGAGAGAGGCAACGAGACAGACTGGTGGTGCCACAGGGGCAGGCTCACCTAAGCCCTCTGGAGTTCACATCTGATTGCCCCTAGGGCTGGGCACAGAACTATGGTATAAGATTTAATGTTTGCTCTGCTGGATTTTGGTCTTATTTGGCCCCATTCCTTTCTACCCCTCTATTTCAGACAGGGAATGTCTACCTGTGCCTTTGCAGGTCAGCAGTACTTTCTTTTCATTTTTACAGGGGCTCACAGCTAGGTTTCCTTAAACCTACAACTTTTCTGTGATGCTGAAACTACTAAAACTTTGGCAACTCTGAGAGAAGAACTAAATGCATTTTGCATAAAGGGCTGAGCATGAGCCTCTTGAAGGCCAAGAGTGAAACTCTAGATGGTGGGGCTTTTGGCTGGATCACAAGTGCTTGAGGACTCACCAGGGGCTTAGCTCCCTGAAGAGCCTAGAGCTAAATGCAGTACTGGGAGACGAGGTCTGGTAAGGGGAGGCACATCACTGGAAATGTGGCCTAAAGGGATATGTGTATCTCCTTCCCCTGATTCTTCTCTGTGCTTCCTGCCTACCACACCACAAACTGCTTCTCCTCTGGGATGCCCCTCTGCCATGCCCTGCCTTGAAGCAGCCAACTATGGACTGAAACCTCCACAAACTATGAGCCAAAGTAAACCTTTCCTCCTCTAACTTGTGGGTGCTGGGTATTCTGTTCCAGAAGCACAAAGTAACTAAAACAGGAATTATCATCTCGGGTACTTTGTCGCTGTGACACAAAGGTAGCAAATTCTCATCCTTTGCTACTATAAATTTTGCTACATGTATGGCAGCAAATACCCCCTTCCATGTCTGTGCACCTACAGGCTATCCCTAGAAGTGAAACTGTTGAATACATGTGCTTTTTACATGTATTTTTTACCCCAACAGCTATTATTAAATTGATCTTCAAAGACGTTGTGTCAAATGAACTTCCAACAGTCCAGAGTTTCTATTTTCCCCGTAATCTAGCCAAGGATGAGTAATGTCACACTTGCTAATCTTTGAGAATCTAATGACTGAAAAATTTTATTCAGTTTCAATATGAATTTCTTCATACTGGAGTTGAACATTTTTTCATGTTTTTTTGGCTTTCTGCAATTTTTTTCTATGAAATGTTTCATGTGCTTTTTTTTTTTTTCCTGCAAATTACTAGTTATCTCTTACAAGTTTAGAAAACTTTCTATAGGAAATTAGTCTTTTGTCAACTGTGTCAAGTACTTTTATACCTGGTTTATACTTTATTGCTATTCTCATCTTTACCCCTATGATTTTTTTTTTTTTTTTTTAGAGTAGGTCTTAATATGTAGCTCTGGCTGGACTTGAACCTATAAACCTCCTGCCTCAGAAACGCAAGTACTGGGATCTGGGTCTTGTATCAGCTAGTCCAGTTACTACCATGATTTTGAGATTTTTTTTTCCTTATGTTTGTATGTTAAAATATTTACTATTGTTTGCACCTTTATATTTTCCCCTCTAAATCAGTAACTGTCCTTATATTATTTATTAAATAATCCAGCTTTTCTCCCACAAGTTATTCTTTGTGGAGACCAGCAAAAAAAAGAGGACTAAAAAAGTCTAACAAGCTGTTACACCCATTTTCCTCATATTGAACCTATATAAGAATATTGTAGCCCCAAAGTAAAGGACACCAGTGCAGTGGACAAGCTGACTTTAAAATCCATTATGAAAATGCACCAGATACAGAACAGATGAAGCAACAATGAAAGAGGGGTAAGGAATAAGCAATACGACTCACACTCCTAATTTCAAAACTTTATACTACAGAACTAACCAAAGCATGTTCTACTGACATCAGCATAAACACATATTCTAGTCAAACAAAACCGAGGATCTAGAAGTAAAACTGTGATTAGGGCAAATCAAAGGCGCCAGGTAATTCAATGGAGACAACAGTCTTCTCAACAGAGATACGGGAATAACCTGGATAGTCCTTGCAAAAAAACGAAGCAGGACACTTACTTCGTATCATATATAACAATTAATTCAAAATACATTGTGTGAGAACAAAACTATAAAATTGAGGAAAGCAAAAATCTTCATCACTTTTAATCAGACATGATTTCCCACATGCATGAAAAGAACAGCCAATGAAAAATACAGAAACAATGAATTTCATCACAATTTTTAAGGTTTGTTATGCAAAAGTGAAAAGAGAACTACTAAATGGAGGAATATATGCAGAAATCCTTTGTCTGGGAAGTGCCTTACTCATACAAATTTCTTTGTATTTTAGTCCAAGGATAAGTATAGGACTACCCAGTATCTGACACAAAGAATCATTTTAACTCAAAAATAAAAAGCAAAAGAAAACAAATAACCAAAATTAAAAAGTTAAAGATATGGAGACATTTCTCCAAAGATGATATACAAATGACCAAAAGCGCAGATGCTCGCTATCATTAGTCATTAGAGAAATGCAAATTATATCAGAACATAAAACTTCATATCCCTACGAGATTAAAAAATAAATCAGTAAACTGTAGAATGTTGGAGAGGATATGGAAAACTTAGCTTAATACCTAAACTGTCAGTGGGAATGTAAAATGGTGCAACTGCAGTGGCAGTTCCTCAATAAATTAAACACAGCATTACCATGAGTCAGCACCTTTCACACCCAAGTATGCACAACAGAAAACATGTTGACACATAGCCTACACATGAATGTCCACTGCAGTACTATTCACAACTGCCCCAAATTAGAAACCATCCTACATGGCTTGTATAGAGGCACCCCCAAAGTCTCCAGGCAGTCATGGGACTAATGTCCGGAGCTGGTGATTTGACTGCGGGTGTGCATGCTGTAGTACCTGCCCTGGGACAGGTAATCTACATCACAACTGAGTCCCCAGAAGAGGCAAGCTAGCTCCCCTAGCTGCAGCCCCTCCCTCTGCCCTCGGCTGCTGCCAGGAAACACTGCTCTCTGCCCTGGGGCCAGCCTATGGACTGAAACCTCCTGGTAATCTGTGAGTTAAATAAACATTTCCTTCCTTCATTTTGGGTGTTGGGTCTTTGTCCCAGCAATGAAAGAAGAGTAACTGAGGCAACATTATCAACTGATGAATGGATCAACAAAATATGGCATATTTATTATGCCATAAAAAGAGATTATTAACCATAAAAAGAAAGTACTGTACTAACACATGCTTCAATAAGTAACATTACTAAAATGAAAGAACACACATATTAAAGGTTATATATTGTATGATTCTGCTTATATGAAATGTCCAGAATTAGAAACTTCTGAGACAGGAAACAGATTAGTAGTTACTAGGGCCTGTGCAGAGAAAATGGGAAGTGCATGTTAATGGGTAAAGGCTTTCTCTTTAGAGTCAAAGGACATGAAAATGCTGTGCAATTAGACTAATATGCAATTTTGTGAATATGTACCAAAACCCACTGAACTGCGCAAATTAAAATGATGAATTTTATGGCATATGAATGAAGCTCCAAGAAAAAAGACAGACTACAAAATAAATGATTTACCACAAGAAAACAAGCATTCAGCCTCGAAGTGACACTTGGTCTAAAGCAAGCTCCAGAATGAAGGTTCGGCTGGAGCACTGACTTCAAGCACTGACGTTATGGGATCACAACTGTTTCAAACTCCCATGTGCAGAAGCTGTGGAACTGAGGGAGCTGCAACTAAGGAAGCAGACAAGCAAGCCCAAGAGAGTGACTGCCAACGCACAGCAACCTAGCTGATATTAGGCAAAGCAACACAACCCTACAGAATTCTAAGCAAATCCAGTTTCTTCACTATAAATAGAGGAAAGATACAGTCACCATTTACTTAAACTAGATTTAAGAAATAATTAAAATCAAACAAGATGTAGGAGAGGCATCTAAGAATACAAACAAGAGTGATTTTTATTACAAAATAAGATAATCATACAGAAGAGAATAGGAAAGAACTCAAGTAATTTTGGAAAACAGAATGTGCCTGTGTACCACAAAGCAAAAGATAAACACTTTAGTTTCAAAATATACTTCTCATAGGAGAATGGATTAGCAACTCTGAAACTACTTTTATGTGTACACACTAGAACTGAACAAGTAAGTCAACACTGCTGTGGACAAGATTTCTTATCTTTGGGAAAGAAAGCAAGGACAGAGAAAAGGCTTAATAGGGAAAAAAACTAAAACTGTCAAACTGAAGCTGGTGGCATTAGTACATGTTCACAGAATACACGGGAGGGAGGGAGAGAGAGAGACAGGCAGACGAGACACACACAGACAGACAAATGTTTCTAAGTGCATATGATAATTCTCATGAGAGGATCTAGAAGCAATGCATCCTAATTACACTTAGCAACCTGCCATCCACATCCTGGTCTCTAAATAACATGAATCTAGTGCCTTTGTAAAAGTGGTTCACACCCTGGCCAGTGCAAACAAAAAACTGCAAGATGACCCTACAACATCCTATGATGCCATTAAGTAAATCAGTGTTCACAAAATGGTGAAAGTATTATTTTAAGAAGGGCAGAGGAACAAACCTGAACAGCCAAACCTAGAATGATTTCAGCAACAAAATAATATTAGGACTTTTTTAATCTACAAAGTTAAAAAATCCACAAATTTATGCAATTCCATAATTAACAGAGAAAAGGGGGCTGTACTTGCTTAACAGAATTTCAATTAATGAATACTGTAGAAGTGTGAGAACAGAAAATTACCATTAAGCAAACACCATAGCAGTAACATCTGCCTACAAGAAGCATAAAGAGATGCAAAAATAATCCTGTGAAAATACATCTCCAAATGGTGGAGCGATACCTTGAATCTGCACCATTTGGAGATGTATTACGCGGGAAGTATTAATCATTACTACAACACAGAAACAAAATTAACAGGTATTACTAATTAAAAGGAAATGGTAATAACAATCAAACAACTTGTCAGATAGATACCCATCTTTACCAAATGATCACTTACTTCACCAGTCACAAGACATATTAATCATAAGAAGACATCTGGAAAACTCAAATTGAGAGCCATTTTAAACAACTGACTGGCACTCTTTAAAAATATCAAGACTCAGGAATTAGACAGATGGGACAAGACTAAAAAGACAGTGGCAACTAAATGCAAAGTAGGATCCTGAATTGGACTCTGGCCAGAAAAAGACATTTTATGAATGGGAATTTCCTAGTTTTGATCAATGTAGCACTGTTAGATAAAAAGTTATTAATAGGGACAATGCAGCAAAATCTAGCTAGGAACTCTTTGTATTGTTTTTGTATCTAAACCCAGATATCTTTTATGTAAATCTAAAGTTATAGGTGTATAAAAGTTTAAAAGATCACAAAAAATTTTTTTTCTATTAGATTTATACCCAACAGTTGAAGAATTACATCTGAGCTACAGTATTGCCAGTCAGGGAAGAATTTCACATTTTTAAAAGATGAGCATTTACTAATACATCAGCTGATACACAATTATTCAAGTTCTTGACAAAAACTTGGTATAAGGATGGGGAAATGGAGTAGCATCTCTTATGCATTTTTTAAGCCTGCTAATTTTGTTATACTACATTAAATGTACGTCTACTGTTTTTTTGTTTTTCTTTTTCTGTATTTAAGACAGGGTCTACAGGGTCGCACTACTACGTAGACCGGACTCCCGCTGACTCTCCTGTCATCAGCCTCCTAAGCACCGGGACCACAGGCGCCCACCAGCACACCCAGCCTCAGGGGCCTTCTCAGCACGCTCCGTGCGTGGGGCTGGCACGGCTCACAGGGGATCAAATCCCTGTCCCTGCGCTGCCTAAGCAGGTGCTTTAATCCACTGGGCTATCAGGCCAGCCCGGTACTGTGTAAGAGTCTGATAAGTAGTTTACTAAACTCAAGCTCTTGTACCTATAGAAATTTCATTCTATAAATGGGTAAATTAAGGTACAAGAAAACTAAACTAGTGTTTTTTGGTTTTGTTTTTTTCATTTTGGTTTTTGGTCCTAAATGGAAAAGGTAGCAGCAAAGGATTACTAGTGCGTCACAAAAAAACGAGATCAGCATACAACTATGTATGTCACCAGAGGTTATTAAGCACTGAGCCTGTAATTGGAACGCATCCCTCAGAAAGCAGTATTAAAAGTTAACCTATAAATGGTCTAGTCCGTAACATGCATCAAAGAACTGGCAGTAATACTCACACCTTAACAAAGAGTAAAAAGGTACCTCATAAGCAAAAGAAAGCCACCCAATGAGGAGTCTATTAGTAAGTATATGTAAAGAGTTTAGACCTCAAAGAAATTTGCAAGCAGACAGAAAGGGAAAGGGCACACTGTGGAAGAACTAATTCAGAACACTTCAGCTACACTGTCAAGGGAAGGATAAAACTGCTTTAAACAGTGACTGTAAAGCTAAAGCCTTAACGTCACTGGCCAGCACCCAGAACATTTACTGTGCGGTGCAGCAGGCCTGTAACCCCAGGCCTCCTCAGCAGGCAGAAGGGCCACTGTGAGCTTAGGTCAGCCTGCGCTACAAAGTGAGCTTAGGTCAGCCTGAACTTCACAGTGAGGCCTTGTCTCAACAAGACAAAAAAAAAAAAGAAGAAGAAAGAAATAGAATCATTTTGTCTACTACTAAATAATGAAATACCGAAATCCCAAGCCAAAGCAGAGTCAAAAATCATAATTTGCTATAACTGAGAAAAGAATTAAGATTATAAAAATTATTTTGGATATCCAATTCATCTCTCAAACAAGTATGTAACACCTTGACATTAGAAATTAAAAGACCATGACCAAAAGCAATGTTTCTTAAATATCTTCAATTGCTAAGGTAAAGGAAATTAGCATGTGCTGGGCAACTCTTTAGTGCTGAGCACTTGTACACACTCTGCTCTGTTTAATCCTACAAACCTGAGTGTTGTCATCACCTCTTCACAAATGAAGAGGCAAAGGGTTAGCAAAATTACCTGCCTTCCTTGCATTAGAATGGTGTTTCTCAATCTTGGCATCAATGATGTAAAGGTGCTTGAGAATCCTCTGAGGGAAGAGAGAAGAAGGTGCTCTCCTGTATGTTACCAGTCCACTAATACCTCTGGTCTCCACTAACTGGATACCAGTAACATTTTCACAGTTGTGACAACCAAAACTATCTCTCCACAGTACCAAATGTCCTGGGGGTGGAGGGACAAGATCACAACCAGATGTGAATGCTGATTTCCAGCAGAAGTCATTATTTTCATTCAAACAAAAATCCTAAGTACATGTCAAGGCTGTTCAAGCTGACTAAGGAACAATAGGGTCTCTGACCTCAAGAACTCACTCTGAATCCTTAGTCTTCTAACTCAATTGGGGTTTGATTGAAAACCTCTCCACACACAGCCTCTACAAAATACACACCAAGATCTACACAGTGTCCTCGCCCAGCCCCCAGATGAACTCAATCCCCCCAGCCATTATCACACACATATGCTGGCCTGACATCTTGTATCCGGTCATTGCTCAAGTCCTGCTGACTTTTCCTAATGGTAAAATGCCTTTCTCATCTACCGTACTCTCCATTCCCATCACTCTAGATACAAACTCATCCTACTTTTTCTTTCTTCCAACAGATGAAATCAGAAGGAACTAATTTCTCTGGGTCTCTCATTTGAATTAAGGGTATATATCAAGATACCATAATTGAACATCAGATTCTAGGATAGAGGGTTGGCAAAACTAAAGAACAATCAACAAATACACCTTTTCTGGGGTTAGAAAACTGGAATTTCTCATTTGGTAAGAGACACTCGTTTTATAAGCCAATGTCAACTCTCAATAAATATCAGCCCTCATAAGCATTAACAAGAGGACCTAGCAGAGATCAGTTTGCATCCCACTGTAACGCAATGCGCACACTATTTCCTGCACAAGTACCATGAACAGCTCTTGCCTGCTCTAAAGAAATGACACTCAACAAAGCAAGTTGTACAAAGGTACAACTCCAAAGAAATTGTGAACCAAACAGTAGCCATGGCTGCCAACACAGAACCCCAGATGAAAGAAGGTTAAGCAAACAGTTTGCTAGGGAAACACCAAAGAGATAACCAAACAAAATCTAGGAGACTTACTACACAAAAGTAGATGCATACAGACATTCCATATATCACAAAATGCATTAATTAAATCACAGCCTCAAAAGGCTAATTTATTTGTACTACAAATCAGAGGCCCTGATTTTAGATGAGAGGAAATCCAGAATCCATTTCCAAGTTGATCTTGCCTTCGGCAGAGAATGGCACTTCATTCTAGTAATGTTCCTTAGGACATGCTTTCTCTTTTTAAACAGTAAGATACAAGATAAAGACATCGTGAGAAACCCAATTTAAAAGCTCATAGCCCAATCAGATTTACACAACACATCTTTATGCTGTCAGGGAAAAAAACAAAACACGACCCAAACAGTGTTCAAAAACGGTGACATCCTAAATACTCCCACTTCAATGATTTCTGAGTTTTCCTATAAAGATCTGAATAAAACACAACACTACAGAGTAGCAAATATTTTCAATACCTGTGCTACTCCTGTTATCTAATTTTATCAGTTTCCTTTAAATAAGCAGATACCTAAAAATATTTTTAAAAGGCTGCTTCAATTATCTAAGAGATTCCCCAGAAAATCATGTTAAATTGCTGTACTTCCTTCTGGATGGATGGACGGGGGAGGCACACAAATTAGGTTAACACTTATGAAATGCTCAGACAACAAGCCAGAAGGCCTTACTTCAGCAAGCAATTATGATTACCAAATATACTGGGTAATTCCAACTCATGTGTCCTCTAATACCTGTAGAGGAAAAAAAGTAGAAGCTAAAATTAAATTAGGCACTAGTTAGTCATCTGAAGACAATGCTTCTAACCTGGTATTACCATCCTACTTTCTACACCTTGTACCACAAGCTTCACCTAAGCTAACCTGATTCAATATAATCAAGTAATTTCCTTGTAATCTGAAGATTTATATCATTTCTAGTGCCAACTTAAAGGCTCAAAATAGAAAAGACATTAAAAATGTCTATAAGCAATGGTCAATAAGTTAAGAGAAAATGTATCAACTTAGCTTTTTTCTTTTTTTGAGAAATCCTTTCCCATATGAAATCTGACATGAACCTACGAGTTCATGCAACCATTTCTTACCTCACTGTTTTACCAACACTAGTCCACATGAACCACAAAGATAATTTGTCACAATTGATACCTAAAACCATTATAAAAAAGAATGTCTTTTAATAAAACAAACGTGGATGTACTTCAACTGATCCTTGTAATATCTTAAAATGTTGCATGTAGATTGAACACAGACCTGTAATACTAGCACTCTGGAAAAACCATCTCAAGTGTGAGCTCCCCCTAGGCAAAAGGACTGAGGATAAGGTTCAGAACAAAGGCTGGGGGTTTTAAGCCCCCATAAAAAGCAAAAAAGAAACTGATATCATGTAACAAGAATGCAATTTAAAATTTTCCCAGCTAACTTTATCATCAAGCTAGTATTACTTCCATATTTAAACCAAAATTCAACCTTGTAAAACACAACATGCTTAACCAAGGACTCAAGAATCAACCTTAGGCCCCAAGGGTATGCTCCCTAGGAAACTGTTTTGTTAATAATACTTCAGTCAATAAGAGCTGAAATCTGTTCACATTAAATGAAAGACAAAAACATTAAGACAATTTTTAGGACTCAACTGTCAGGTTACTGCTTACAAATAACCTCTGCAACATACTTCCACTGGTTAAAACAACATTTATAAAATTCTGCCAAATACACCACCTCTTATACTTCAAGTCGCTTTTAGAGTGCTGAATACTAGCATTTTATTGACAAAATTAGAAATAAATTAATTTTCCAAATCTAAAAACAAAATATTTTTACAATCTAATTTCTTTCTCCAGTTTAAAATATACAATTAAGATGGTTTTCCCTTTTTCTATCCTTGTATTTCCTCCAACTCCTCTAATATAATCTTTCTTTGAGACATACTTAGACAATTAACAACTTGAAACATTTTATTTAAGAAGTACAAATACATACACTATCATTTTCAAATAGCAATCAAGAGATGGGGTAGGTATTATTTTCTGGACCAATCAGCCCTGCCTGAACGCTCTGAGTATGTACTGCTAAAGCTAGCACTCTGCATGTACTCTTAAATTAACTATGTCCTGAAATTCTTAACATTAGTACATTCTTTTCTACTAACGAAAGAAACACTAATGCAATATAAATAACTTCATGGGTATAAAATTTAATTACATTTTCTATGGGAAAGGGCCACTTATTCCAAAGAATGATCTATTACTAAGACACAAAAGCTATTTGCAAAATTCTCTAGTAAATGTTTTCTAGAAAACCATTCCTTGAAACATACTGACAGTATCAGGTCACTATGTGGTAACTATTTAGACTTAAAATCCCAGCAGGAGGGGCAATGAGTACAGCCCGGACTATATAGCCAGACCCTATTCTAGAAAGGGGGGAGAAGAAATGTTTAAGGTTCTGGATAAAATCCAAACTCATAAAGGGATAATTAGACCCAAGCCATTAAATCAGCACTTCAAACATTTCTAGTGGCTGGCAGGAAACATTCATGAAGCATGCAGGAAACATTCATGAAGCATCCTGGAAACTGCAGCTTGAAAAGCCTAAATGGGTCCTGGGAGAAAAGTCCAGAAGAGTCTAAACAAGTGCCAAAGAAAATACCATACTGAAGAGAAATACAGGGATGAAGCCTTCTCTTCTCGTATGACCACTGCAAATATGACACACCACCTGGGAGCTTCATGGTGATCCTCTAGGTGCCACTATCCATTCTACGCCATTCATCCCCACACTTAGAACCTACATGCTTACCTACTGAAGGACCATGTTTCTGGAAAACAGCATCACTCAGTCACTTGGGAAAGGTGTGTCAACCACCACGCTGGCCATTTAGTGTATGTACAAGGCTTCATTTATTACTCATACCAACCCTCCAAGAGGGCATCACCCCATTTACAGATGACTAAACTCAGAAGCTGAGCAAGCTGAGAAGCATAGACTGGCAGATTTTTAGGAGATAAAATTACCTGTGTTTCTACACTGGCTCCTGGCTTCGTGGTAGAACCCTTCCTTTCTTTGTATGCTTAACAAATCAGCACCATAGAAAATTCCTCACCAAACTACCCATCGCTTTACTGAACAGTGACCACTTCCTCCCGGGTATGCAAGCCACTGCTTCTCCCCCTTCCATCGCCCAACAGCTGTCGTATCTATGCAGCTAACATACTGCAATGGGCCCAGAGTGGGCTGCTCTATTTATAATTCTTACTGAGCAATTACTGTATGCCTGAAATGCTCACAGCCACCTCATAAAGCAGGTTCTACCATTGCTCTTATTTTTATCAAGAAATTGAAGTACACAAAACTTTAAAAATTTGCAGACGGGGGGCTAGGGAGCTAGTGCAGTGGTCTAAGTGTCTGCCTGGATTCGATTCCCAGTACCGCATGCCATCACACCATGCCAGCCATGGAAACAGGGCGTGGTGGTACACATCTGTAATCCCAGAGCTGGGGAAGCTGACACAGGAGGATCGCTATGAGCCAAGCTGCATAGTGAGACCCTGTACCAAATAATAAATAAGTAAATAATTTGCATTCAGATCATACTTCCTGACCCCATAGCCCACACTCTTAAACTGTGTCCTTTCTGGCTCTCAGAACAGTTTACACAGGACTGCTCTTTTGATGCTCACAATTTTGTGAACTAACATTATACATCCCAATTCACAGATAAGGAAATGGAAGCTCAGAAAAATAATTTGCTGCAAGTATTGAAGCATTTAAGTAGCTAGGAAGAACAAGATGTGAACATACTGTTTCACACGTCCAAGGTGAACCTAACACTGTACCACACTCAAGGTGGGCACAAACTATAAAAGGCAAGAAATAGCAGTCTATGTATTTAAGATGACCAATCACTTTTGAAAATGTCTAGGCTATATAGGAATGCTTTTCTGAAGATATTTTTATATTTAAACATAAAGAATGAAAAAGACATGTCATGACAGTGAGAAAGTGACACAAATGTTCTAATGATAGTTAAAAATAATGGAGCAGAAAGTTCTACACATTTTTAAGACTTGTATAATCCTTTATCATGAAGTCACATTGTCATTTTTGGCCATAAAATATAGACACAGGCATGTATTACACCCTTTTACAGCTACCCACCTCCCACTTCAACAGATACAGCCAGCTTTATTAACTCATATTCTTCCAAAAACATTAAAGAGAAAAACACCAAACCAAAATTGGGCAATATACTCAGACCTCTCATCAGATTTCCTACATAGCCAGAGTGCTTTTCAGATAGCAACACACAGTACTGCACCTTACCAGTCCTTACACAATCAAGCTCACATCCTCAACAACCAAAGAAGAAATTAAAAGCAGCCGGCAGCTTAGCGACAGCTCCTTTGTACCAGACATTTTAAAAAGCAAAACATTCATGAGAAAAACTGGAATATACTAAGCATCTTTCATAGCATCTTTAACACAGGTAGAAAGGAGAAGAGGTAAAAGGATTATCACACAATCAAGAATTCAATAAAAAAAAATTAAGTTTGTTCAGGAGACAAATTTTTTTCCAGTTGTTTATCAATGTGTAAAGCTTACCAGTGCTATGTACAAAAGCCATTAACTATATTAAGAAGACTAAAAGAAATAATATGTGAATAAGCTAATGCGTCCAAAGTGTGCCGTGGACAAACAGGTTCCACGGTCAACCTCTTCCTACATGATGTTTTGAAATAGGGCGGAACTTGAAGAAGGATCACTTCACAAGATCTCATTAAACTCAAGAGTTGATTTTTTCTCCAAAAGGAGAGACAAAAACCGCTTTTTAATAAATGAATTCAGTCACAAATCAAAGCAAGACTGGGCAAGCAAATACAGAGATTAGATCGTTTCCCTTCAATTCCGTCTTCTCAGGTGATTCCTTTCCAACAGCCTTTTAAACATGCACAGATGCTATCTAAAATGAAAACTTCCCTTACGTTTCCTAAGCCAAATAAAATGGGAATTTCCTAGGAAAGCAGAATCCAGCTTTCACCCATACAACCCTAATCCCAAAATACCCACATTACCAAAACAAAAGCTGGATATTCTTTAAAAAAAAAAAAAAAAAAAAAAAAAAAAAAAAAAAAAAAAAAAAAAAAAAAAAAAAAAAAAAAAAAAAAAAAAAAAAAAAAAAAAAAAAAAAAAAAAA
>PVKA01002428.1:103555-125283 GCA_004027165.1 Ctenomys sociabilis | reverse complement strand
CTGAATGAGTGAAAAGCTAACGGGAAACATCAAAAAGATGTGAGGGTCCTTCTGATTTCAGGTCCAACATATACGAGCTTGGAAGTCTTTTCCCCTGTCTTCATAACAAGAAAGAAAAATCATCAGCAAAATTTAATTCACTGACTTTTCTTAGATTTATCAGAGATTTAAGTCAAGGTAATATTACTATCTTAATCCTGGAAAGGCAGGTGAATACGGAGAACAACACCCAGTATCTTCTGACCTATATGAGAAGTTTTGGGACTTGAAATACATAGGCCTGTGTAATGCAATTTTGACAAATTTCTGGTGCTGACATGTGGAGTTGTATGGTAAGCAAAAGGTCCTGTCAGCCCAGTGTTAGGTGGACTGACTGCAAAACAATGTCTTTAAAAGCCTAACAGACTTTCATGACAATGATCAGAGAAAATCCATCTTCCTTTCTGGAAAAGAGGAAAAATAGAAAAGTAGGAAAGAAGAAAAGAAAGAAGAAAGAAAGGATAAGGCCATGGCAAAATATATCTGGTAGTACTAATAGCCACAACAAACACTAAATACAGCCAACTCTTAGCCAGACCAACCTAAAGCTTCAATTTAAAAAAAAAAAAAGTAATTGTGTCACTTTCTATTACTCAATATACCATGCCTGACCTTGTATAAAGTGTTCCAGGCCAGGCTTAAAGAAAAAAAAAATCTACAATCTGACAAGGTAAGAAGAGCAACAGAACTAAATTCAGGTCCAACACAGATTTTACCATATTGGACACTTAAAATGGCTGTAACAGATATGCTGAGGGCTGGGAAAGAAAGCAAGACAGCTTTGCAGAGATCTTTGGGTAATATAAGTAGAGATGGAGAATTAAAAGAAAATGCAAAAGCTCATTACTTGATAATAGATTTGAAGAATAACTTTTAGTGGACACCATTTAGTAAAGAATCAGAGAGATTTAAGAGATCCAAGGTGTGGTAACAGAAGCTCTGCAAACTAGAATATGCAGTGCTCTAAGAGCTGAGACAAAAGAAGAAAACAGAGCATTAAGGAAGAGAGGGACAATTTTGAAAAGCATCTAAGGGAGAAAGGACAAACTTTTCAATGAATACTTTCTAAAAACCTTAATATTGATATATAAAATGAAAATGAGCTTAAATCTTTCTCAGCAATGAATGAAAATTGCACCATAAACTAAGCATAAAATTTTAGAAGACAATATGGGAGCAAACATACTTGCCTTTGGATTTGAAGATAGAATAGGGCCAGTGAGATCGTTTAGCAGATTAAGCACTTGGTTGGTCAAGAACAGGGATGGTGGCTTGATTATGGTATCCCATGCTGCATTGGCCCTGCCCTATGGTGCTCAGAGCCAGAGACCTAGTCCAGTCATTGTGGTGCACACCTGCAGTCCTAGTGCTGGGGAGGCTGAAAACAGCAGAATCACTGAGTCCTAGCTGCATAGTGAGACCATGTACCAAATGCACAAAATGAAAAAATAGTGTTATACCTTTCTATTTTTATTTCTTCTTTTGAGTTCTTACAATAGGGAGACTAATATTTACACATGTGGGTATGGTTTATTTCATCTATGAGTATATATTCAAGTGGCATCCATTTAAATATAAAGGCTTTGAGTGTATCATTCTTTATAGCTGAGTAATACTCCATCATATAAAAAAATACCACATCTTCATCCATTCCTCAGGTGATCGGCATCTTAGTTGTTTCCAAGATTTGGTTATCACAAATCATGCTACCTTAAACATAGGTACACATATATTGCTATAATATGACATTTTCAGTTCCTCTGGGAAAACTCCCAGTAGGGGGATAGCTGATTTAAATGGGATTTCCAGTCCTAGTTTTTCAGGAGTCTCCACACTGATTTCCATAATAGTTGCACCAGTCTACATTCCCATGGCCTCTCTAATGTTTGTTGTTGGTTGATTTCTTTATGACAGCCATTCTTTCTGGGGTGAGATGGTATCTCAGTGTTGTTTTGTATCTCATGGATGGCGAGCGATGTGTAGCATTTTTTTCCATATATTTATTTGGTTCTTTAATTTCACTCTCTGAGAAGTGTTTGACTGACCAATAGAAAAGTACAAAAATGAAGTATAAAAGTAAAGCCATATTAATATGCTGAGCTATAAAAGCTAACATCAACAACTTCTGACATTGTCAATTCCACAGATAACCAGCTACTATTATAGACTATACTGTACTATATTGGATTATTTTCCTGAATTCATGCATCTACAATATTTAAATGGCAATGGAATACCCTTCTCCAAAAAAACTAAACAAAAATGGGGATACAAATGAATGACCATTTTGTATCTGCATATGCAAAACAGGAAAGATATACTTTCTCTTAATGCAATGAATAGATTTGTTCTAATAGTATTTGTGGACAGGATATAGTGTCTGCATCTTGTATTATGAATAACCACTACAAAGACAACAATGTGCAATTTGTCAAATATTGAAACTGGTGGGGCTGGGGAGATGGCTCAGTGGAATAAGTGCTTCTCTGGCAAGCGCAAGGGCCTGAGTTCAATCCTTGGTTCTGTAAAAAAAAAAGAAAGAAACTGTCTTACTAATAATTGCTTTTGAAACTGTCTCATTGCTATTTGTTTTTCAATAAAATTATTTTAAAAATGAGTAAGTGAATAAATCAATTAAAACTTATTGTCTGTAGAATTATTAAGGGGATAAAATGAAAAGTCAAAGACTAAAGAAAAATTTTACAAAAAGCATTTGATAAAGAAATTGCTTCCAAAATATAAACAAATATGTAAAACTGAACAAATTAAAGAACATAATGTAAAAGTGTGTAAAATATGTAAGAAAATATACAGAAGACACGAAGGTAAAAAGGTCAATAAGGAAGAAATACATGGAAGACAAGTAGTCACGTGCAAAGATGACATCGTTTGTCATTAGGAAATTTCAAATTAAAATGAGGTAGCTCTACTCAGCCATTAGAATGGTACATGCACACATGCGCATGCACTCACGCACACACACACACACACACACACACACACATGCGCGCACACACACACAGGCCGGACTAGCATTGTAGACAGGCAGTGGAAGTGTGGTGCAATACCAGCTTTCATTCATTGCTACTGGAAATGCAGAACGGCACCGCCATTGTGGCAGACTGCTCAGCAGTGAGCTACAAAGAGGAAGAAGATAACCTCAGAATAGCCACTCCTTTAGATAATTACCAAATGGCTTCAAAGCACAAGTCCACACAATGTTTTGTATAGAAAAATTATACAACGACTTTATTCCAAGTGCCGAAAAATTGGAAGAGGCCACTTATCCTTCACAGGTTAATGAGTAAAATATTGTGGGACAGCTGTACCATAAAATATTCATTGATAAGGTAAAGTATGTTATGGACACATCAAAGATATAGAGGATGCTTCCGTGTGTATTACTGAGTAAAAGGCCCTAGTCTTGCATTTATTATATCATATGTTTCTTTCTATTTCAAAGTACAGTATGTGATTCAAACTACATAACATTTTGGAAAATGTGAAATCTGCAATGAGATCAGTGGCTAAAGGAGAGAGCTGATAGGTAGAGAACAGTTGATTTTTTGGTCAAGAAAATACTGCCATAGTGATATACACCACTATAGTATGGTCAAAATCCTTTGAAGTCTTTACCGATGGAATTAACTTGGACTGAAGTGCCTTATTTTCATCAGTGATATGAGATCAAGATCAACCTATGAACTTAAGTGGGTACAGTACATTAGCGTAAGATGATAATACCAGGATGACTGTGGACATTGTGTATTGGACTCTTGGCGTCCTTCTCATTTTTTCCATGAAGCTAAAACTATTTCCAAAGGACTAACACTAATAAGACCTGTTACTTACAAAAAACAAGTAATAATAAAAATCCCAATGATGTGGCTCTGAAAAGTTGAAAAAAATGATAAAATAGGAAGCACCACTAGAGAACAATATCAAAAGAGGAAAGAAAATCCAAACATGTTTTGCAACTTGTTTTTTGCACTGGGTGTTTCAAAAATTAGAGTAGCAGTCCCTTTGTATACATCAGTTTCACTAACAAGTTCTTTCTCGGATTTGATGACTTCTTTTATAGGAATCCAGAAATGTCACATATTTTCATTCTTATCAATGCACTTGCTCTCTGATTTGTTCAAATGTTGATCATTTTTTCTGAAAGCTTAGACTACTGGAATGTGGTAAATCCTCAGCAGATGCTGGCCAATTAGGGTTAAGAGGTTTGTTATTATGAGTCAGATGTAAGCCAGGAAGCTGCACTGAGAAACCAGCTACTGAGCAGAGGCAAGAGACAGGTGAGCTCAGGGAAGAGCACCAGTAGGCTAAGGCTGGTTGGCAGCAAGAGAAGGTGAGCCTTTTGGGGCAGATGGCATCTCCTTGATGGGCATTGTGCTGAGTACAGGTGCCAGTGAGGTTCAAGCTGTGCCCTCGCACAACATTCAGGAGGATGGGGATGGGAGAATAAAGGATAAGTTACTAAAATCATGGCCTCTTCATTCAGCTTTTTTGGCTACACATATACTTTTTGGCTCTGAACAGCCAGAGTGTTTAAGTGCGGGGAAAGATTGTGGTTGACAATCGATGAGGACTTATGTATAATTTGCTCTACCCCAGGAGACATAGCTAATTTTGAACAAATACTTTTGGGGTCCTCTTTTGTAAAAGAGCCAATTTAGACAAATCCTTGGACAGGGATTCTACATGTAAAATATAGTCTCCTAAAGAAAGCAAACCTGGGACATTAATCGTATCCAAATGATATCTTTAGTTGAATGACAATCTGCCTTTAAAGACTAAGTATTTATCTGAACTATCCAAAAAGCCCCTCTGAGATGATTAAGAGCATTTCAGAGATTGCTAGCAATTCAAAGAGGTGGGTATTTTAAAGAAGTGGTGGCCATCCATTTTGCCTGTTTTTCCCAGAGGACCTGGCCTCTGATTAGGGTTTAATTAGAAGGAAAGAACAAAATCTCTGTTTTTCAACTCAGAATGAGAAATTGTACTTTATATAATGCTATTCCCATGGGCTCATAAACATGGATAATGAACCCATGGATACATACTGGACTTATTTTTAACCACAGATTTGTGTTGACATTGATTAGCCTTTGGGCCTCCCAGTTTACCCCTAGAATTCTCATACTTGTTCTTTTTCACTTACTATCTTATGTAAGTTAGGGTCAGTTGTTATGGAGCACTAAATTGCTTTCATTTTTTTCTTTTCTTTTCTTCTTCTTTTTTTTTTTTTTTTTTTTTTTTTTTTTTTTTTTTTTTTTTTTTTTTTTTTTTTTTTTTTTTTTTTTTTTTTTTTTTTTTTTTTTTTTTTTTTTTTTTTTTTTTTTTTTTTTTTTTTTGTATTTTAGGGAAGAGTCTACAGGGGTTCAGGGTCTCACTTAGAATGGACTCATAGTGTTCTGCCTGTTTATAGCCTTCCAAGAGCTAGGATTACAGGCAAACACCATAGTGGTCCCAGTCTCAATCACTGTCTCAGTATACCCTAGGGGCAGGGGCTGGCACAGCAGGCCTGGGGATCAAATCCCCAGCCCCTGTGCCTGCTTGTATGTGCTTTAATCTGTTGAGCTACTCGGCTGGCCCCAAAATTTCAAATTTTTCTCCTTTGCTAACATTAAAAATGTGATATCAATTATATAATGTCAGCATTTTTTAATCTATTTGATGCATTTTATAGTCTTCTATTATTAGTGCATGGTAATTATAAAAAGTAACAGGCTTCACTGTGACTTTCTTAATGTATTTAGTACAAAGTCTACATGATATCATTATGTAGATTGGACTCCTAGGGAAACTCTTGTTTTCAGCCTCCCAAGTGCTGGGATTACAAGTTGCTCACCACCACACCCAGTCTCAACCGCCATTTCATTGTGCCCTGGGTGCAGGGCCAACACCGCAAGCTGGAGATCAAACTCTGGTTGCTGCACTCTGCCTAAGCAGGCACTTTAACCCACTGAGCTAACAGGCTTGGCCACTGTGGCACATTACATGAGCAGATAATAGACTTTGATCATGGGCACCCCTTATCCTTGTCCCTTCCCCACTATACCAAGTCTTCCAATCAAACAGTCTCTCCTTTACGTTGATGACATTGTTTTCTCCTTGTGCCTCTAGATGTCACATGACACAGAGTACACAGCACTGTCATCCTGAGTCCAGCTTATTTGCATTAATGCAATGGTCCCCACCCACATTTATTTTCCTAAGCACAGCATGATATTCATCATGGCTGAGGAATGCTTTATCCAGTCACTCACTGTTGGGCAAAGGATGATTTTATAACCGAACTATTGGGAATGTCACCTGAGTAAATCTAGGCCTGCAACTATCTATGTACAGTGCTGTGCTAATATTAATTTATTCTCACAGAAAGGAGTGAAGTAGCTGGATCATCACTTAGCTCTAGCTTTAGCTTAGTTTCTGTTTTGCTTTGTGAGAAATGCTATTACTCACTTTCCTAGTGCAGGTAGTCACGTACATTCCCACCGCCAGTGGATAAGAGCTCCATTTTCTGTGCATCTTATCCAACATGTATTATGTTTTTACATTCATGACGATATGTATCCTCACTGGGATGAAGTGAATGTCTGTAGTTTCTACTTGAATTTGCTTGATGCCACCTGAGGGTGCCTATTTTCCACATAGTTATTGACAATTTATAAATTTCTCTTTGAGAAGTGTCTGATTTCATTTCATCCCTTCTGTCTGTTCAAGAAGATTCTGGTTAATTTTTCCATAAATTAAAAAAAAAATTCTGAAATTTTTTCCTGTCTGTGAAAGGAGACAGGAAAAAAATAATACAGTCAGAGACATCATAATGTTATGGAAGGAATAATGAAAAGATCCACGAGAGACACTCAAGTATATCCTTGTGTTCCTACTCACAGAAACTTTTCTATAAACAGTGTACCTGACTGGGAGCTTAGCAGTACCATCACATGGAACACAACATATTCAAGGCTCATGGTGCTGAAGGGGAAGGTCAAGCTACTGGTGACAGCCTACGATCTTCTGTGAGAAGATGGCTCTTCTGCTTGTCATGTATGAGATATCTAATCCTCTGGATCTTTTCATTATAGTTTTCTTTGTTGAATTTTAAGACCTTTAATGAGGTATAGTCATTAAATAAGTGTTTATTTGATTATTTACAGTGTTCCAGGTCAGATATTGGTTATTAGAAATGATAAGAAGTAGCACATGAGCTCTTATCATTACTCAATTCCTAGAGCTGTATTGTGTGATACAAACTTTGTCAAATGTGTTAATAAATGTTCCTACGGGGGTGAAACAGATCCCTTTTTTTCATCAGGAAAAAGAGGGCTCCATCTGACCTCAGCTATAGTCTCTTAACTTTATTTCTTCATCCTCTCACTGTTTTGCTCAGCAAGAGCTGAGAGGTTTGTAGCAAATAAGCACACACACACACACACACACACACACACACACAAACACATACATATAGACACCTATACACATGCATAAAAACACATGAGTTTTTTGCCCAGAAGAACTTTGAGATATGGAGATAAATGAAGCTGACAATGGCTGAATATTCTGCATCCCCTTTGGTGACTGACAAACACATTCAATTTCAGGTTTCCCCATTTACAGATTTTGACTTAACTGATTTCTGATTAGTGCTGAGTGAAACATATTTAAAATCTAGATTAGAACCCAAGTAAGACAGCTCTACCTCATAAAGTCAGACCAAAGATGACAATGTTGCTCAAAAGTGACAATGGTGCACACCTGTAATCCCACCACTTGAGAAGTTGAAACTGAAGAATCACCACAAGTTTAAAGACATTCTGTCTACATAGTGAGTTCGAGCATGAACTATACAGTATTACTCTACTTTAAAAAGCAAACAATTAAAAACTGATTCAGAGAGAATAACATACCAAGAACAGTGTTAGGCAGGTGTGCCTTCCAAATGGGTTAATTGAGGGTAACAAAGGTGGTCATGAACATTTGTGCTATGACGTTTGAAAATGGGATAATTTTGAATGGATACTGAGAAGGGGACAAGATGTTGTGACTGGAGAAATCTCTATAAGTACTATAACACGGTGCTGAGAAATCACAGTAAGGACCCATCAGATCAATCAACTGCTCAACATGCATGGATTTTCAGATGTCATTTCTGCTTGACAGACTTCAGTCTACTCCCTCTTCACCACACATCTAGGTTCCATTAAGTTTCCATTCATAACACAGAGCAAAAGGACAGTGAATTTAATCCGTCTGATACTGTTGAAGATTCCTTTACTTTTCCCAAACATCAATTTAAGAAAAAGACATCACTGGAAATTTCTTGCAAAGAACTGTCACTAATATAATGGATAGTAACAGAAGAATCTCCAGACTAACTATGAGAATAACCCAAGAAAAGAATTCATGTTATCCAAATTCCCTACGATAAGTGCTGTAATTGTATATACCTAAACTGTACCAATAAACTTAATTAAATTTAAAAAAAATAAAAATTCAACTAAAGCCAAGACAAAAGAGGGAAGGATATAAATCAAAGCACATGTGTGGAGCAATGGAGAAAATTAAAAAGACCCATATTTGTCACTCAAACTCTCCTTTTCTCAAAGTACAGATAGACTTCTTAGGTTTCGTGAAACAAGAGGTTACTGGTTGTGCATCTCCAGTTTAAATTTAGAAAAGCAATAAATTGATTATAAAAATAGAGAGAGATGGTTTCTCTAAGATAAAAGAAAACTTCATTCCTCAAAAAAGAGTTCACCCTGATTGCCTATGAAGAGATGGTCCCAAATAAAGTCCCGTTAGCCACAGTTTACCTATTTCTATGAATAAAATGTTTATTCAGTAGCATTTTCTCACATTTCAAGTATCACTTTTCATCCAAAGATAAGCATTTTCTGAAAGGGCTGTGGAAAAGTTGCTCACAATATAGGGTATGTCCTTGTGTATGAATTTCCACGATGAAAATCACAGTTATAGTATGGCCTGGCTCTATTATTTGGGGAGCATTACGCACACAGAAGCTCAGTTTCCAAATTTAGAACATAGTAGGATTTTCAAGTATTCCTAGCACTTAGCCAGAGCTCAGTCAATGTGTGTATTGTTATGATACAAGTGCTATTGAAGTTATTTCTCTTTTAGCTTGGTTCCTGAAAAATTCAAGAGTAAAGACAGTTCAGTGTATATATTCCTGATTTTATGACTAAAACATTACATCTAGAAATAAACAGAAAATTTCCCATTCATGAGAAATGTATACTTTTTAGAGGGAACAAATACATAGAGACATAACTAGAGCAAATTGTTAGTTACTGGAACAGAGATAAGCTATCTCCTATAATACAGCTCATTTATTTCATCATTACACATAGATTTTTAGGATTGAGCTTACTCAGATGTCCTTGGCTTATATTAGCTAATATAGATAACAAATTAATGACTATATCTCCATCTTAAATTATGTACATGAAAATTTGAAGAGCCTAGATAATTCTTCACTGCATTTGCCACCCTTATATCTGATAAATTGACATTGAAAGTACAACTTTACAACAGGAAATTTCTCTGTTTCAATTTGTGTCAATGCTTTCCATTGTTCAGTCCACTGGTTTGATCATGATAAGATGCCAGCAACAGTGACACTTAGTATTCCTTTGTCAATATATTTTTCTCCTTAGCTTGAGAATAACTCAGACAGATTAAAACAGGAGAGAGCTCTCATTTTTCATTCAGTTCATTCTAATCAAGTGAGATAATTTTCCTTGTATAGAGGATGCCCTTCGCAGTTTTGTAAAGTCTTTCTATCAGCTCACATGTCATAGTGGAGTGGGGTTTCTCCTCTCACTAATCTGATGTATCAGCTTGTCAGGCTGATGTCCATCTCCATTTCCCCTGCTTTGAAAAGTTGCAGTCAGATATTCACAGTATCGCTTCTGATTAAAATTATTAATTGGGAATCCATAGAGCCTTTGGCATGAACAAAGGACCATGTATTGGGGATCGATGTAAAGGAAGACCATCACTAAGGACCTAATGAGCTCTAGGTCCTGA
Organism: Ctenomys sociabilis; assembly: GCA_004027165.1. Classification (NCBI taxonomy): domain Eukaryota; kingdom Metazoa; phylum Chordata; class Mammalia; order Rodentia; family Ctenomyidae; genus Ctenomys; species Ctenomys sociabilis. The sequence continues at coordinate 115,188 of PVKA01002428.1, read as the reverse complement.
AGGCCGCAGCATTTATGGATTTATGGACAAACATCACTTATATGGGCAGATGTGAAATAAGATATGGGCAGTAGCTTTTTCTCCTTCTTTGCTTGGTCTTACCCCTAGTTTCCTTGTGATCTACTCTCACTCTGTCTCTATCAGTTTGTCTCTGTCTGTGTCTCTGTCTCTGCCTCTGCCTCTGCTTCTGTCTATCTCTGTCTCTGTCTCATCTGTCTCTCTCTCTCTCTTACACACACACACACACACACACACACACACACACACTTTGCTTTTATAACAATATGGGGAAAATGGATTATGATTGATTCCTGAGAGTTGAGAAGGTACCCTGACCAAGGTTCTAAAGAAACAGACCCTGAGAAGGATATTGGAGGACACACCCAAATGGAGATGGACTTTGGGAGACTTTGGGCAGAAAATTATGGGTATTCAACAATCTATTTTTTTAATGCCCAAACTTTGAAAGTGCAGTAAAAGTCATTGAATATCAGGTTTAATCAGGTGTCCTATGGAAAATGATGGTTGAAATGTATCAACCAGATTATTTGATGCTTTGCAACAACATTCCTAACATTACTTTTAAAAAGAGTTTGTAGGCTGCAGAAGCTTCATTCTTTCCATTCACTCATACATTTATGTATTTGGTACAGGGTCTCACTACACAGCTCAGACTCATAGTGATTCTCCTGATTTCAGCCTCTCCAGCACTGGGATTAAAGTCCCCAGCATTTACAGGTGTGCACCACCACACCAGGATTCGTTCACCAGCTCGCAGGGTTGGGGATCAAACTTTGGTCCCTGCACTTCCCAAAGCAGTAACTTTAGTCTGCTAATCTATCTTTCTGACCCCCATCCACTCACATGAAAGCAACCCAAACTCCAAGTGTGAATTTTAGTGCCAGTTCTATGCTGACACTGACAAACATAATGAAATTGGAGCCCATGCTGTTGTACATGTCCTAGTTTTATTACTGAGAGCCTAATAAATCACAAAATGGGCATGAAAAATGCACTGGTCTCCAGCAAGATTAAAAAAAAATTAGACACATAAAATAGATTACTCCACAGTTTCCTCATCTGCAAACTGGGATAAGAAAGAACACAGCTAGATATTCCATACACGGCACCTCATGCAGACATGACTTGGATAAATTCATATGAACATTCAGAAACAAATTATAATGTGCAATATAGATTTCCCCATTACTGCTGTTGCTTCTAATATTGACTGCAGAATACAGTTTATCATCCTGAATGTGATTATCAGGACCCTGTGGGTTTGTGGAGGTGAGTGAATTGGGTTTAAATGCACAAATACACTGACAGAGTCAATTTAGCTCTGCAGATAATCAGGCACAGTATCACCAATGCTAGTTACTACCAGCCAGAGTAGGGGGACCTCCACTTATCAGGAGTAGCCAGCTCTGCCCTGACCTCCAATGAGAGGGAGTAGAGTGATCTATGCTAATAGCTCTCTTCTGATTATTGAGCTTTTACAGGGGGTAGGCACTAGGCTTGCTCTGTGTTTTCTTATACCAGCCCCCTGTTTCTCAGTGTGAGTCTCTTATTTTTAAGATTTTTGTTTGCTGGTTTAGTTCAGGGGCTGCGTATGGGTAGCACGAACCAGTAGCCACAAGGTGGATTTGAATACATTTCAAAGCTACACAACATGAGATTAGTTTATCAGGGTCATGCCTGCACTTGAAGTTTACTCAACTATGTAAACTAGCAGTTTTTAATTCTCCAATCTGAGTTTTCATTCAAAACACTTTAGAAAGTAGAGAAAATCTCAAATCTCAACTAGTATTTCAACCTAAATTAATTGGAGTTGATTATTAGATCCTTCTTCCAAGAGCTGCCATCCGTAGATGGTGGCTCATTGTATGGCTCCAGGAAGAAACAGCTGTGTCATCTGTGCTGCTTCGGCTGTCATCTCACCTGACCATACTGTCCTGGGGGCAGAGCCCAGAGTCTAGGAACCCTGCCATCTGCCCTGGACTATATTGGGAGAATCTGCTGAACTCAAGCACCTACAGTATTTAAATGACAATGAAATGCCCATCTCTGACAAAACTAACCAAAAAAGTGGCGTAGAAATTAATGACCCTTTTGTATCTGTATACTCAAAATAGTTAGATGGATATACAGTTCCATTCTCTTAATTCAATGAATGGAGAGGTTGTTAAAATAGTGTTTGAGACAGGATTTCATGTTTGCATCTTGTACAATGAATAACCACAATAACAACAATATGCAATGTATTAATTCTTGAAAAAATGTGCCAGTAATCAGTTGTGAAACTGTCTCCTTGATAATTGTTTCTCAATAAAATTATTTAAAGAAATAAAATAAAGTCCCTCTGCTCTGAAGCTCTGTGTTATGCCTGTGGCCTCGGTTTGGCCACCAAGATCCCAATCCCTCCCACTCTTCTTTTAGGGCACAAAAACACTGATCCCAAAACACACAGTATCAGTCACCATGGGAACCCTGGAGGATCTCTCTGTCGAGGTCCTTCAGCAGTCATCTCCCTGCCAGGGAATGACGTGGAAGGGAGGATGAAGGTCCTCCCTGCTGCCTTACATGAGCTTCCTCATATTTTTTCTCCATCCCTTGAAAGTGAGAAATAGTTTTGGTTTTTTTTTTTTTTTGCGTTTTCCTTTTTTTTTTCCCCCTCAGTGGAACTGGTCATTGAACTCAGACCACTGCGGTTGCCAGCGAAGCACTTATTCTCCTGAGCCATCACCCCAGCCCCATTCCTCTTTTTTTAAGCAATATTTCTTTAGAAATGTAAAAGATATATCGGACTGGTTTTGAAAAATTAAATTCAATTATTCTACTTTTCTGTAAGGGAAATCTCAAAAACTCCCCTTGGTATTAATGAATTTAATTATTTTGATAAAGTTTCAGATTTAGACTATTAGTGATATTGAAGCTACATGTATCCCCAGAAAGTATATATGGGGACAGTGTCATGAGAAGAACTGGGATCAGAGGAAGGACTAGCAGTGAGGATGATGTACCCAAACTTTATTTGTGAAGCTGTGCAAGACTGAAACGCACTGAAGTCATGATTCTTCTGAGCTGAGTCCCTTTGAACAAGCTCTTAATCTCACTGAGCTTTAACACTCTGCAGTAAAATCTATCCTTTAGAATGGTGAAAACTGCAAAAAGTGCTTACCATAAGCTCTGACACAGATTATTCTTTATTCTTTTTTCAGATTCTTTGTAATGAATGGGAAATAACATAGCGGTAGATAAAAGATTGTGAGAAGCCATGAACCAGAGCTATTCTCGTTCACTCTTATAGTGTTTACAAAATTAACACAGCCTCCTTCCAAGTGCCTGATCTAGCATAGAAATCAGGGGCTTAAAGAAATTGACGATTTCAATGCAATGTTCCCATCAGTTTCCTTAAGCACACCGAGTGCACTTCTGAAAACTCTTCCCAGTAAGCCTGCTCTTGCGTGTTCAAGTTCCTAATTGTGGGCTTATTCTGGAAGGGAAGCCAAGGGTGTCATTACTGATATTTCAGCTGTCCAAGAACTCTGATCGCATATGACAAATCAATTAGAGAAGTACAGTGGAAACCTCTTGCCTGAGGAGCTAGCAAGGTTTTGAGAAAGAGCCCTTGATTCATATTAACTACAAATTGACCCCATCCTGGGTACCAGCTCTGTACCCTCACTTTACAGTCTGTAGATTGTGTATGTGCTCCTTAGCCTATTTTGCAATATGGCAATAAAACTTAAAACAGAGAATATATGCACATAATATATAAAGTTTAGACTCTCTAAGTAAATGTGCACTGTACTCAACATGTATGTAAAACTACTTTGGGAGTTGCATAGGCCATGGAAGACTTTGAAGAGGAAAAATTAAAGAAACATATAGTTCCTTTGTTTACATGAATAATGACAGAAAATATATAATGGCTACTGGGGTAATGAGACCAGTGGAATTAAAGCCATCACTTTTCAGGTGGTGGAATGAGAATTGCCAGAAGGAGACTAGTCATAGAAGAGTAAAGTACTAACTAGGGACCTCAGTGTTTGTATCAACATGTAGGTGCAGTAAGGAGTTTTAGACAATTGTGCTAAGTGAAGTAGGGGAACTAGAAATGGAGCACTGCTATGATAGAATAATAAGAATATTGAAATCAAAATAATACAGCTAGGCTGGGGAGATAGCTCTGAGGTCTTAGTGCCTGCTTGGTGAGGGAAAGAACTCACATTTGATCCCCAGATCTGCATGCTATGCCTGCCCCAAAATAAGGCATAATGGTACACAATTATAGTCCCAGGACTGGGGAATTTGAGATAGGAGGATCACTATGAATGCATAGCAAGACCACATTCCAAATAAATAAAATATTTTTTTAAATACTACAACCAGGCCAGGTTCTGGGATAAAAAAGTTTCCAGCATTTGTACTCATTAAATTAAACACTGGCATGGAAAATAAACACACACACACACACACACACACACACACACACATACACACACACAGTCATGGAGGAGATGCACTTGAACTTGACAATCTGTAAAGCAATATTTTCAATAGATGATAGAAAATGATCCTTAAAATACAGATTAGAATTACTTGTGCAAAGAGGGGAGATTCAAGTCTATGACATATATCTGAACTAGTATTTTATCCAGGAAAGCAGTTGTCTGGAATCATGTAGGAATTTCAAGGAACAAGAATGAGCTGGCTTCCCCAGAGGCCTCCTGTTTTGTCAGTAGCGATCAGCCTGGACAGAGAGAAATGGACTTGGCCACATGAGGCTAATTTTATTTTTTAGCTTGAGTATATATTCTGAATGTTTTGTCTACTTGCATTCATCTAAATCATCCTTAACCTCTCTGATTTTCTTCAATTTGCAAGGTAGGAAATCCATCAGCCACTCTTTCAAACCTTCGGAAATATCCTTTCTGTTCCTCATCTCTGAACTGCCACACACCTAGTACCCAGCATGATTTATTATATTCACAGTATTTTTTTTTCTTAAGGTAATACTGACTGCTCAGAGAAAGTAACAACTAAATAGCTTCTTTTCCACAAAGTCTGTTGTCGATAGAAGAGAAAAAAGATGGAAAAAAAGTAAAACTACCTGCTGGCCTAGACATTGTAAATGGAGCCTTCAAAACTTCCTCTGGGTTTTCATGATAAATACAGGCACAATGCAGGTATTTTTGGTGAGAATCTATTTCTATTTTAATGCAAGAAAGAGCAATAGATGAGACTCCAGCCTCTCAAAGCTCATAATATGCTATTTCATTTTGCTTGCCCTCCTCTAACTGCAGGACAAAACTTTTAAACGAATGAATGAGGTACAGTTGGACAAGTTGGACTTGAGTTCAGGAAACAGTGGGCTACACAGTGCATTTGCCTGGTCACACTAAAAATCAGCCAAAGGCCATCAAGAATATTGCTGCCAAAATTTATCTTGACTCTCCTAAAACTTCTTTCCCTACCCTCTACAGATTTTAGTATTAGATTGAGTACCTTCACACAGAGCTGTCTCTTTAGCTGTTTTTATTGTTTTTATTTTGAGTTGGGGTCGTGCTCAGATGCTATTTTTGCCTAGACTGGGTTTGATGCTGCTAACCCTTACCTAGCCCCTCAATGTCTCCTGAAAATGCCTTTATCAATTCCTAAGCCTTTAGAAAAGTAAGTTCTGACTCCTCCCCTAGAAACCTCTAATACATCATCTGTGAGAAGGAATCTCAACCTGCATTATCTCTATGTCACTATTCCTACTGAAGAACCATGAGTTCCCTGAAAAAACAAGTTATGACATGAGTATCTGGAAACACGTGATAGACAGTGCCACAGGCAAAGAGTTTATCTCTCCTTCTTGTAGGTCACTTTATTCTGTAGACACATCTGGGACAAAATAAAATGAGCAAAAGTGCAACTGTCCTTCTGTTGCCCTCTTCCATCCTTTCAAGTGAGTGGACAGATAGATTCCTGTAGGCTGTGAGGCTGGCCTGAGCAGCATTTGATGTGTTGGAAAAGACGAATATGTACTCAGGCTAAAATTTTAGCCAACTGTCTCTCAGATAAAGGTGTTCTATTAGGACATATAAAGTTTTTTTTTTTTTAATCAGGGTCCCAAAATTCAAAGACCTAATGAAAAATATGAGCATCAGAAATGAATATATATTTCTCAGAGGAAGGAATACAAATGGCAAATAAATATAGGCAAAAATATTCAGTATTATTGGTCATTTGAGAAATGCAAGTTGAAACAGCACTGAGACTCCATCTCACCCCAGAAAGAATGGAGATCATCAAGAAGTCAACCAATAACAAATGCTGGAGGGGGTGTGGGGAAAAAGGAGCCCTTCTCCACTGCTGGTGGGAATGCAGGATAGTAAAACCACTGTGGAAATTTGTGTGGAGATACCTAATTCAGGTATTGGTATAATACCTAAATTAGGTAATAATTTAGGTATAAAATTTAGGATTGGAGGTCCTATTCAGCACACATATTGCTCTTCTGAGTATTTTCCCAGAAGAACGGAAAGCCTCATACCACAGCTATGTATGTGCACATATGTTTGTAGAAACACAATTTCTCATAGCTAAATTTTGCATTTTAGAGATATCTAAGCAGAGCACATTCCAAAAAGCTATTTCAACTTGGAGTAACTTGTTCAGAGCTTTTTTTGAACTCAGTACAGTATAATTTTGACTCAGGTCTTAGCTGCTGAAATCTGGAAAACACCTTTCCACTACTGAATCCTTCAATCACACTAAGAAGGGAGACTGTTTCAGTTGAGGTACTAGTCTAATGGGACTGTCCATTGGCAGGTGCTTCTAATTGGTAGTACTGATCATTTTCCATGGTTATGGTAGTAGCACTTTATTCTTGGTCCTTTCAGCTGATCAGCATCAATGTCCTATGTAATTCACATGTGAGTGTATATACATCACACATATTATATATGGATACTTTTATACTTGGATGACATGGTGCTTATATTTGTGTATACGAGAGAGAGAGACAGAGACAGAGAAAGGAAGAAGAAGGAGGATGAGGAAGGGGAGAAGGAGGAACAAGAAGAAGCAAGAGGAGGAGGTAGAATGAGGAGGAGGAAGAGGAGGGGGAAAGAAGAGGAAGAAGAAGAGGAAGATGAAGAAGAGAAGAGGAAGAAGAGAAGAGGAAGAAGAAGGAGGGGGAGAAGAAGAAGAGAAAGAGGAAGAGGAGAAGAGGAAGAGGACGAAGGAGGAGAAGAAGAAGAGGAAGAGGAAGAAGAGGAAGAGGAGGAAGAGGAAGAAGAAGGAACAGGAGCAAGAGGATGAGAAGGAGGAGGAGAAGAAAGAGGAGGACAAGACAAAGGCATGGAAGAAGAGAAGAGTTTTGTGGGGATAAGAAGGAAAGTTAATGACACTCATAAAGCCAACACTTTTAACTTACAAGTCAATTTTGTTTTGAAATTACAGAATAATTGAATGTCCTGAACCAAGGGGTGTTGAAGTCTAAAGCCTTCAATATTCCTTCCTTTATATTCACTGTTAAAAGTTTGCTTTCCTGTGTGCAAGCATCCTATTCTCAGACAACTGCATGTGAGAATAGGTGAAAAATGATGAAGATAACCTCCACCCAGAAGCCTTTTTCTTAAAAGGAAAACATTCCTAGATACCACTTCCCAGATATTTCTTTAGGTCTGTGTCAAAATTGTATCTGCTGAGGGTCTTCCTGACTGGAAGAGAGAGTAATCAATGCCAAATCATGTCATTTCCGTTCAGTGGTGGAAAGAAGGAGCTACAGGTTTGAAGAAATGTGGGAAATTCTTGAGTTGCCATCCAACAGTGTCACCTGGCATATTCCCGAGCTTCGTCAGGGCAGTTTTGGTTCTAAACAGAAATTATCATGACTGAGTTCTTTAGGAATCCTCAATGTGTTGAGAGAATAAGGACAATAAAATTTAGTATGCTTAAAACAAGTGACTATCCTCACTTCTTCCTGTGAAACTCCAAAAGTGATTGCATCTAGCCTAATAGAGCGTGAGCTCCTGAGAACAAAGCACAGAGTTGTCTTAGTCTTATAACAGTACCACTTAGCATAATTCTTGGGCCATCATGGCCATTGCATTATATGTAGCATTTAATTGAATGTTTTCATGATATATCCCACTTCTAATTTGAAAGCATTTAGATCATATACTAAAGAATAACTTTTCTACAGGTTTTCTTTTTCCTGCTATATTTTAAACAAAGATAGTATGAAAAATAAGGAATAATTTATTCTGGGTCTCTGACTTTAACTATTTTATTAGTGCTAATAAGGAGCTAGACTAACTAAGGTCTCTAAGACAGACTGACTTTAGCAGTTTGGACTCAGTGCAGAGAAACTAAATGCAATTCAAGTATGTCAAATGGAACATAACTTAGTACCAAAAGTCATATTCTGATGCAATCTTATGATGGGGGTACAGACTAGAAAGGGGGGCAAAGATTGGAAAGCAAAAGACAGCGTCTGACCATCATTCAGTTTAGAATAAACTCCATCACAGGCAGTGGCTGATGCAGCTGTTGTCACCACTGCTGCTTCTAACTCTCTGTGATCCCATAGTAGGACCTGACTGACCCAGAAGTAATAATAAGCGCAGGAAAATGACCTTTGCTCGTTCTTTCTCCTCCATCATTTTGCACAGATAATGTGTATAGCTAATTTTACATACAGAAACTTTGTGGCTGATGGACCAAAAAATGTTAAAATTTTGCTTTTCAGCCTTTCTTAAATGAGGAAGACAAGAGACTAGTATTATCACTCACCCATATCCAGTGGAGTGGGGTAAATCCTCTTACCTAGTGATCAGTAGAGTGAGGCCTGGCCACTTGGTTGTCTAACGTTCAGTCACAGGTAACCTTGGTGACAATAGAAACTCTTAGTTATGAAAGCAAAAGCAGATCTCCAAAAAAAAAAAAAAAAAAAAAAACAAAAAAACAACAAGAGAACAAGCCTCTGCTTGCTCAGGGAACAGTCCAGAGATATTTTTGGCCTTCAGTCATTTGCCTCATTGTTTCCAGTGAGTGACTTTGCTCTCTGGACGGCATCAGCGCAGTCCAGCACACAAATATCTGTTCAGTAGCTTAAAAGTTTGATGCCAGGTGCTATGAACATTTTATGACAAGGTAGGGAATATGCATAAAAAATCCCATTGCCAATTTTTGAATTTAAAATAAATCTATGTTGATTTAACTTATTTTTAAAATTAAAGCAAAGAAAGCAAACCAAAATCATACCTTCTAAATGAATCTTACATAGATGATGAGTGCTGGAAGCACCTGGGCTGTCAGTCACCACGCTGATGTCACCGCTGAGCTCTGCACCTATAGTTAAGAAGCCAGCCTAGAGAGAGATCTCTACAGCTGGCTAGGAGCTGGGCTCACGCAGGAGACAGAACATGTCCTACAGCCCGATAAGTTCACAGTGCAAAACATAGTACAATTTTTCACAAAGAGGTGACTGTTTCTGCAGTTTGAAAAGGAAAATGCATTATTGGGGCTGCAGAGATAGCTCAGTGATTTAAGCACCTGCCTTTCAAGCTCAGGTACTTGGGTTCTTTCTTAGTGTTGCATGCTATTTCAGCCCTGGAACCCCAGGCATGTCATTCTGGCAACTGAAATCAAGAGTGGTGGTGCATACTTTGCATATTTGTGATCCTAGTGCTGGTGAGGCTGCAGCAGGAGGACCACTATGAGTCTGAGCTGCATAGGGAGACCCTGTACCAAATACATAAATGAAAGAGAAAAAAAGATGATGGGGTTTGCAATAGTTAATAAACATTAAAATCTCATCTCCAAGTTCAACTGTCACATTGGGCAACTTTTCTCCTTTGTAGATAAACAGGGTTAGATAATGTTTCATAACGCTGGTTTTTAGAGAAAAACCATTGTTAATTTCCTATTCATGTTTTTGAAATTCTGTTTCTTACACTATGGATAACCACTAGGAAAATAACACTGTAAAAAGTATTAACTATTGAAACTATAAATTAGCTTTAAAAAAAGATAGGTATACAGCTACATTCTCTTAATTCAATGACTAAAGGGATCTACTCTAATAGTGCTTGTAAGTAGGTGATCATGTCTGCACCTTGTACAACAAATAACCACTAAGAAAATAATATGTAATGTATTAATTACTGAATCTGCCTAATTTGATTTGAAACTGCCTCATTGCTATTTGTTCTTCAATAAAATAATGGGGAAAAAGAAATTCTGTACCACTTGTATTGTTTCATGTTGTATTGATTTTTGTGTTCGTTATTGTTTTTATTTTCTTCTTTAAAAGAAAAAAGAAAAAATGCAACATATTTAAATTATATTTAAAACCTCTTTTAGTGCAGTCTTCATTCCATCTTTGCCTCTTCCCTTTTTAAATTGCAATTTTAATCTTTTTAAGATTTGCAGTTGTTATTTTCCATTTTTTATTGATTTCTTTATTTATTTATTCCATACACGCTCTCATTTTCCTGTATCAACCACCCTAGCCCTAGGATTGCAGCAGCACAGCACACCTGGGGCATGAGACCCCAGGGACTGAAGCCGGGTCCTTGAGCTTGACAGCTCAAGGTGCTCGTACCTCTGAGCTATCTCCCCAGCTGTACGGTTGGTCCTTACGCACAGTCTGCTTATACATTTGTTATGCATTCACTAATAAAATGCAGGTAATTCAGTTAAGCAGCACAGTTTTTATGTGTATGAGTATAGTTGTATATGTAGTGTAATAATATTGCAGACAAATAATACATGTATTCTACATTCTTCAGGAAATATATTTGTATTAAAATTATTTTTGACTTATCCAATATTTAAATTTAACTGCAACACCTGTATTTGTATTTGCTAAATCTGGAGGCTTGGGCTGGTCAAATAGCTCAGCAGATTAAAGCAAGAAGGCTTAGGGGCTGGGGGTTCAATCCTGGGGCCTGCCCTGCTGGCCCCACTCCCAGGGCAAGCTGAGACAGCAATTGAGATGGCATGGTGGTGTGTGCCTATAATCCTAGCTCTTGAGAGGCTGTAAATAATCTGATCACTATGAGCCTGATCTAGTAGTGAGAATCTGAACACCCTATAGACCCTTCCCTAAAATATAAATATAAATAAAAATAAATAAATAAATAAATCTGGACTCTTTTGTGGGCCTGAGCTCTCACTATCATCATCCTCCAATTTCTGTGCTATGAAGATTACTATGCTATAAATACTCTCGAAACTTCTGTCAAAATTACGATACTCCTCTTGCACAGTAGTTGATTTTCAAAATAGAATTTTGGGTAAGAAACATCCTAGTCTACTTGACTAGTGCTACAGACTGAGTTCAACCCCAGGTCTGTGACAGTTATACTTTTCTTATACATGTGATACACTTGCCTGGTTGATCCCTCTGTTCCGGTACTGTGCAGTTTCTCCCTGCAGTGGAGATGGTGCATAACAAAGATTTCTTCTGTGACTTCTTATCAGGTTGCCAACTTCCTGAGAAGAACAAACTGTGCTTAAGGTATAGTAGATGAGGGAGAGAGAGCTAGACAGAGAGAGAGAGAGAGAGAGAGAGAGAGAGAGAGAGAGAGAGAGAGAGAGAGAGAGAGAGAGAGAGAGAGAGAGAGAGAGAG